>APFE030681634.1:0-11723 GCA_000404065.3 Pinus taeda
CATATAGTATCAGGCGGCTTCACCAAGGATGAGATCTCCGAGTTCGCCAGCAATTTCGCCTTCCCTACAGAATCAAGCCCTTCACAGATGAGGTATTGTGTGATGTTACACCTCTGGATGTTTGTGATGTATTATTAGGCCAGACATACTTGTCGAGGCGACATGTTGTGTATAGGTCATTTCTTCACATTGTTATTATTACTTTGGATAATTCATTATACAAGATATCGAAGGTAGCCCCACCTACTGCCACCTCTTTGATCTCTACTAAGAAATGCAGCAAGATCGTATCCCAGACTAGGAAATTCATTTTCTATCTGGTTCACTCCCAAAGTAAGGGGAATATCGTAGCCACATCCATGACCCCCACGAAGGGTTCCTCCATGCAGTAGTAGCAGCAAAGGGATATGGTCATGACAGAACACAAGAACAACTTCTCCTCACCCATAGGGGTACCACAAAAGTTTTAGGTGGGTGACAAAGTCTGGTTGCATCTACATAAAGAACACCTAACAAGAGCCCATCAGAAGCTTAGACCACTCTGACATGGTCCTTACAGCATTACCAAGGTTGTGGGAAACAATGCTTTGGAGCACAGCATTCCTCCATTCCTTTTCTTGCACCGAGTGTTCAATGTGGAATGCCCTCGACCCTGCTTCCCACCATTACTTGACACATCAGAGATTGCAGAACAATTCACCAGGGACCAAGCTCAGCAGATGGAGGAACTCAATACAATGGGGACCATTGCTTCCTAACGAGGGAGGAATGATCCAGGTGGATGTTGGTAACCACCCATCTATCCCTCTTGGACCCCCACAACTGTCTCTGTCATTTTTTTAGTTTCTTTATTTGTAGCACAATTTACTATTTTTAGCATTTTTTCGGGTCCTGAACTTCGGGAGTCATTTTGAGGCCCTAAACGATGTTTTTTGGGAAATCTGGGAGCAACATAGGTCCATGGTTCGATGTTGCTCTTAGAGAAGTTATATTTCTTGGATAGATATTTCTAACGAGCCATTTTATGCATCAAATGGAGATTAGGTGCCAAAGTTACGACCCCAGGAAGTTGATGTACCAATTTACCCAAAACGAGGCCTACAGTTTCGCATTTCATCTTCTAGGGTTAGGTTTTTGGATTTTTAGGGATTTCCATTTTTTTCTCAACAATAAATATGCCTTCGAGCCTCATTGTAACACAGTTCAGAGGCATGTAGCAACCACATCTCTTCTCAAAGATAAGCTACCATCACCCTAGCTGGTTTATTTCTATTTCTATTTGTAAGCATATTTCAATACTTTACATTAATGAAATGAAGTATTATTTCCGCTGCATCTCTATGTTTATTGTTATCTCTGTAATTTGTTGCGTTCTTGTTTAAATCCAGATCAGTTGTATCAAAGGGGTCTGCTTTTTCTCTGTTTTTTTCTTTGCATGTCCCCAGCAAGATCGAGATATAAGGAGTTAGGGCTTGAACTAATCGAACCTTTGCAAGACCAGCCTCGCAAATCCCAATGGCCTCCCATGGTGGATAAAAAGAAAGACGAGGGGGTAGGAGATCCTATCAAAATCTTTCTCGATGAAGCCCTTGAGAAACAAAGGAACGTGATGATAGTAGCTTTTCCCAGATCCTTCAGTGGCTACCCAGGGGTGACACATTGGCTTCCAACAGCTACTCTGGAAACGCCATACCGTTTAAGGTAAAATTTAATTTTGAAATCCCCATATTTGAGGGTCAAATAGATGCAGATGCCATCGATAAATGGTTAAACCTGCTAGAGGGTTATTTTTCTCTTCATGATTTTTCCAGTTGGGAAAAGATTATTTTCGCTCTTCTCAAAGTAACACCCCATGTTAAGGACTAGTGGAAAACCTATTGTGAGCATAAGCATGAAAGTACAGGCTCACTATTTTCAGCCACACCCACTTAGAATTCATTCCGGGATGACATCAAGGAGTAGTACTACCCTGTTAGAAGCTATGAGGATCAATACAGAAGGTGAACCATGATGCGGCAAGGAAGGGACCAAGACGTGCTGGAGTTTACCAATATTTTCCATACCCTTGGCAACAAAGTTGGTCATCAAGGATTCGGAGCAGCATTTGGTACTCAAGTACTGTGGTCGCCTGCATAAGTACATCCAGGAAGAAATAGACTTCCTGGACATCTCCTCACTTGGCATAGCATACCGATACACTGTCAAAATCGAGCAGAAGTTTAAACAGAAGAAGCGAGACTTTGGATATGCAAATCCGAAGACCAAAGGACAAAGCCAAGGCGAGGTGACCCAAGGAAACCCATCAAAGCCACAAGAAAAGAACAACACCGCAAAGTCGAAGAAGGACACAAGAAAGTGGTGTGAGTTCCATAAGGGTCCCACTCAAAACACAAGTGAGTGTTGAACAAAGTAGCCACTGGTGGTCAAGTTGAAGGCTTCCAAATGAGATGCATGTTCTGACCCTGAGTCAGAACCGGACAAGGGGAATGGCAAAGTGAAGCAGATAATTGATGTGGATCCCAGCACCACTGTTGCCACTACCAAGATCCAAAAGAATGAGCCTGAAGATCCAAAGGATGGGGAGCATCTTTTCCATTCACAGATGTGGGTGAAGGGTTCGCCACTGCAATTCATTTTCGACAGTGGCAGCCAAAAGAACCTCATTTCAGCAGAGGTCGTGAAGCGGTTGGGCCTACCAAATACACCACACCCATAGTCGTACAGTATTGGGTGGCTTCACTAAGGACGAGATCTTCAATTTTTCCAGAAATGTTGCCTTTCCTACAACCTCAAGCCCTTCACTGATGAGGTATTGTGTGATGTTACACATCTGGATGTTTGTGATGTATTATTAGGCTAGACATACTTGTGGAGGTGACATGTTGTGTATGAGTTAAGGCCTTGCACTATTATTATTTCTTCGGGTAATTAATTTTACAGGATACCGGAAGTAGCCCCACCAGCTGCCACCTCTTTGATCTCTGCTAAGAAATGCATCAAGATCGTCTCCCATACTAGGAAATTCATTTTCTATCTGGTTCGCTCCTAAAGTAAGAGGAAGGTCGTAGCCACATCCACTACCCCCATGAAGGTTTCCTCCATGCATCGGCAGTAGCAAAGGGATACGGTCATGACAGAACACAGAAACAACTTCTCCTCACCCACAGGGGTATCACACAAGTTTCAAGTGGGTGACAAAGCCTGGTTGCATCTGTAAAAAGAATGCCTGACAAGAGCCCATCAGAAGCTCAGACCACTCCTTCGCTTGCACCGAGTGTCCAATGTGGAATGCCCTCGACCATGCTTCCCACCATTACTGGACACATCAAAGATTGCAGAACAGCTCACCAGGGACCAAGCTCAGCAAATGGAGGAACTCAATGCAATGGGGAACATTGCTTCGTAAGAGGGGAGGAATGATCCAGGTGGATGTTGTTGGCCACCCACCTATCCCACTTGGACCCCCACAGCTGTCTCTGTCATTTTTTCAGTTTCCTTATTTGTAGCACAATTTACTATTTTTAGCAATTTTTCGGGTCATGAACTTCCAGAGTTGTTTTGAGGCCCTAAACGACGTCTTATGGGAAATTTGGGACTAACATGGGACAATGGACCAATGTTGCTTCCAAAGTTATATTTCTTGGATAGATATTTCTAATGAGTTATTGTACGCATCAAATGGAGATCGGGTGCCAAAGTTACGACCCCAGTAAGTTGATGTACCAATTTACCAAAACGGGGCCTGTTATCACTCAGGTTGTTCCCTGGATCCAGGGGGGAATACGACCAAGGTAACCACTAACCAATCTTTCAGCTGCAGATCCTAGCCAATCTGCAACTAGAGAGGGCTCTCTCTTTGTGATTTAAATTTGTTTGATTGTATATTAGGCTAGTTATGAGATACAGGTTTTGTTTGGTGTTTGGAAGATGACATTCAGTAGAACAAGGCAGTAAGTTGAGAGAAGTTCAGACCATTGGGTTGATGGATTCTAACGTAGTAAACTTTTGGTTATAGTTTATTTGGCAATGGAAGATTGCAAAGCAGGATAGTTAAACATAGAACAATATTCAAGCTGAAAGTAAGACGAAATGAAGTCAGGGAATGAAAGGCAAACAAGAATCTTTCATTCTGTTAACAGAGGGAAATTGTGTAAAAACATTAACAGGGAGCAATTAAGAATTTCTTGATGATGTTTTAATGTGTAAGAACCAAGTAGACAAGAGCACTTAAGAATTCTTGTCCATGATGGTCCTGTGGAAAACATAGAAAACTACAGGAGCTGAACACAGAGTACAGATAGTAAATTCTGGGTTATCCTTTCTTCCTGTAATTTAGAACATGGTATTCAGATGATAAATAAATATAAATACAGTAACTCAAGAGTAAGAAAACTTATTGGTCCATGCATCAACATGAGATTTCTACAACACATCCTTTAGCCATCGATTCCAAAACTAGCAAATTCACCAACACAGCATCCAGCAATTTTATTTCAGAAGAGTTATCCAAATTTACAGGACAGGTCCAGAATGATATTCATCAGCCAACAATAATACATCTCTTTTGCAAGTATTTATAAGAAGTTTACAAAATATCCCATAGGGAAATATCTAGATGTAAATTTATCCATCTACTCTGGCAGAAGCAATAACTAATGTGGAAAAAACCGCGCAACAATAACAGAGGAAATAAATATGTTGTACTGGTTGTTGTAGGTGTCTTGCTTGTAGTTGACCTTTTTACTCTGATAGTCAGTTGATGACTGCTTCCCTGATGTGCATTCCTGTTGTGTTGTCTTTTGCCACCTGTGTCTGAACCTGTTTTATCTTTTGGCGTGAATCTTCTTCCTCAGCTGATTTGATTTTCTCAAATATTACCTTTTAATTTGTAATGCTAATAATTTACAAAAAGGAGAGTTGAACTTATTTTGGTAAAACCTCCAGCATACTCTGCCACCACTGGTCTGTTGGTAATTGATGCTTTCTCATTTTGATTAGTGTCTCATCAACTTCAGTGTACCTGTAATAGTTTGGCTGGAAATCAAAAAGATGTGCCACCTCATGCTCAATGAAGAACAAACCTTTCAGTTTATCTTACAAACTTTGCCCTGTGGGAGGGATTGTCTCTTCTGTGCTGCTTGATGATGATGTAATCTGATTTTGCACATAGGTATTTAGCTTATGAGCATATTGTTCTTTCTTTAGCAGCTTCCCACTGCTGGTAACCAAGCTAGGAAAACCTTTGCATTGTAACATTGAAAATTTATGTCTGAAGGCTTCTATATCTGCCTGTATTTCCTGGCATTTTCTTTCTACTGTCTGAACAAAATTTCTCATAGTTAGCACCTTCTTAACTCTTAAAATAGTCTTTGTCCTAGTATGAATGTCCAGAGATGCTAACGGTTCACTGGTATGAGTGTTCAAAAAGTGAATCATTTGATTGGCTTGCTCAGGTTTATTGGCCAATAATACTCTGGCCTTTTGAGTTTCATACTGAGCCAATCCTATCAACTCTATCTGATCAAAAATGGTTTGTATTGTTGTCCACTGATCAGCAATGACTTGGCTGATTTTATCCCACAAAATAGTCTTTATTTCTGTTAGGGTTCTATGGAGAGTGAGGTCCTTCTCCAAGGCTTTTATTTTGTTCTCTAGTGCCTTTACTTCCCTGGTTTTCTCTACAACAGTCATCTTTGACTTGTCATAACTAACCTCAATTTTGGCTAGTTTTTCCTTGGTCTCCTTGAGTTCTGCCATTTGGGTCTCCAAGGCTTTTATCTCTTTCATCATTTCCTCCATGCTTAAGCTGGCCTCCGGAAGTGCACTTCCTGTGGCTGATGCTGAAGTTGATGTGCCTACTGTTGATGTTGGATCCAGGGGAGGTGCTGCTGTAGTGACTGCTGGAGGAGGAGCTGAGATAATTGGAGCTGTTTGGGATGGCCGAGAGGCCACCTCTGGCTATTTTCCTTGTAGAGCTTCTTCCAATGCTTTTTTTGTGTCCAACAATCTTTGGTTCATCCTCATGAGTAAGTTGACCACATCCTCTTCTTCCTTTTGTTGTGCCACCTCTGTGGTTTGAGGATGAATTGTAGCTGGCACCTTCAATTGTCTTCTCAGGGCTGCTATGTCCTCCTCCTTTTTCCTTATTAAGGCTTGTGCGCCTTTGGGATCCTTGGGATCATGTCCCAACTCTATAATGATTTATTCCAAGGATTTTATTCTATTATCCTTGGCCAATGAGGAAGCTTTCTCCAGCTCTAATTGAGCAAAAGTGTTATACAATGAATTTTGTAATCTATGGGCCATTAGAGCTTTATCTGCTAAGGTGGAGTATACCATTTCTCCAACCTGTTTATGTAACTCAATCTAGTCTATTGGATGGATGTCTTTGGCAAGAACTTCCAGATTGGTTCTAATATAATCTACAGCTGACTGTGGCTGTTGTACAGTGGGTCTGAAATGACTAAAAGTCATCTTGCATGCCTGCATGTCATAGGCTGCCATCGGCCTTTGTTGATTGGTAGGAGCCATTCTTAACAATTGATTGTAAATCTGAAACCTCACTGGTTCGTTTCTAGCTTTAATTTTGGTGAATTCTCTCTTGATATCTGAGCCCTGCTTGCTCTGCTACTTGGAGGATGAAACCTCCACACCTGGCTGTCTCTCTTGCTCCTGCTGAAAGGAGCTGGCTGATGTTTCTAAAATTGGAGGGATCTGTTTTTTAGAAGTTCCCTCACCCCTGATATTACCTGTTGTCTCTTCAGTAAACTCCTCCTCGGAATAGGGGTTTAGTCTTTGTCTCTTCTCCCATTACTGACCTATAAATGTTCCTGTAGATGTGTCTTCAGGTCTATCCCTCTTTTTGGCTCTTTCTTCATTGTGAGGGGTTTGTAGTACAGGGACTTTAGCTACCTTTATTTGGGTTGAAGGACCTTGTTCTTGACCCTTTTCCTGATTTGTATATGGTTGTTCTGCCATTGTACTCTGTTGCTCTAAATGCTTAATTTCCTTACCTTTCCCTGCAGGTGGAGTGGCCTCTTAAGCCGGTTGTTGTGAAGATGTAGCAGCTGATGTGCTTGCTCCAATATGCTGAGGCTGTGTGAAGGGGACTTGTACAAAATAATCCAGGTCAATTCTCTTCTCATATTCTTTCATTTCTTTTTCTAATCTTTCTTCTTCAGTAAGCTCTTCATCTAGTGTGCCCTCTACCCATTCTTGTCGATTAGCATATTGTTCAATGTGAGGGATTGGCTAGTGCACATATCCTGAAAGCCTGTGTTTGACTCTTCTAAAGCTTATGAAATGTTCAGGGTCATATGGTGCCCAAATAAAGCTTTGTTTCAGCATGAGCTCTTCCCTTAGCATCTTTTCTGCATCACACTAGGCTTCTTCCCTTTTATTGAAAGCAAAAGGACCCAATTGATGTCTAATTTTGAGTTGTGCCTTCTTGTTTTTTCCATAGAAAAGAGTCAAATCTGCACTACTGAATTTCCTGAAATATTCCAAGGCAAAAAGTCTCATGGGGACATATCTTGGCAGTTTGTAGGGGGGCAACCCACAACCATAAATCCTGATCACTGTGTGGTTTTGGTAGAAGTACCAATCACCAATGTTGTAGCCCCTTGAAAGATGTAAAATTCTCTGCATTTCAGCAGTGAGCCTGCCAGGAGGAGTCATCATCAACAGGCAAGTGGTTGGGTAAATGAACATATCAACAAACTCACAATATGTGTAGGGAGAGAGGTGGACTTCATGAAAAACTGAGGTCCAGAAGATAACAGATCTCCTCTCTCCTTTGGAGTCTAGTTTCTTGAGAGGAACTTTGAAACTATCAGGGTGATAGTATAGCAGCAGATGGTATATGTAAGAGGTATATTTGAATACTCTTTCTCTCTCCAACATCATGAATTGCTCATGTATTTTGTTTGCTATGAAGGTGGCATAGTCATATATGACAGCAGGGGGCTGTCCTGGAGTGAACATGGTCATTAGCACAAACACAGTTTCATCCACAAACTCACCGGCTTTGCATCCTAGAAGGTAGGATATCATATCTATCAGGAGCCTACCTGTTTCATTGAATGAGACTTGATGATAGGGTGGAGGATGATTGGCCTGGCACTGTGGCTGCATGAACAACTGACCTACTCTTGATATTTTTGAACAAGATAGTTTTGCACCTTGATCAAGCAGGAGTTTCATTGTGAGAGGAACCGGAAGCTGAGGTGGCTCAAAGTTCAGCATTTCATTTATGGATTGAGGAGTAATGTAGAATAGTACAGATCCATCTGGAGTAAGGATTGCTCTTTGTGTGGGATCATAGTTTGCATGGCACAGATGAATGAAGTCAGGCAGCATATTGACTGATGGGAGGTAGTAGATGGGCATATTAGATTCCAAGATTCTCAGGACATCAGTGTTATTTCTGTGACTGCTTCTGAATTGACAAACAGTTTTGAGGTGGAACTTGAGACCCACCATGTCCTTAATCTGGAAGTCCCTGTCTGCCAAAGGTAACCACTCCAAATCCATATGGGGTGCATTCAAGGGGGCAATGTTGAGAGCCACTGGAGCCTCCATACTTCAATTGATTATGTCTTGACTAGAATGTATGTTTATGGAACAACACAAAGGATAACTGTGGCTTTAAGACTCTTCTCAGGATCTTGTAGACTGAATTTATCTTGTGGTGACCTTACAGGGCAACATTCATGGTATAAAGGTGAATTATGCAAACTGCAGTGGGGAAGTTGGACCAAACTGTAGGGATAGACTAGGTGACCTTGTCCTTGGGTTGGGGATTCTTTGGAGTAGCAAGAAACAGAGCAAAGGCTTTGGTTTCTCAGAGGAAATTACACCAGTAATTTGAAATTTAGTGAGTAACAGGGAAAGAATTCTCCCTCGCTGGTAGTTTTACACAATTTTTTAGAGGTGAAAAGGCATGCTCGAATTGAAGTTTTGACGGGCAATTTGTAGGGGCTTCGGTCAGAATTTGCAGGTTTTCTCCAGTGACTAACGGTCTGATAGAGATTTTTCAGTACAGGGGTGACAGGCAACAATTCTTTCAATTTAAATTTAGCTTTTACAGGCAATTTTACCTGAGAATTCGCTGAAAACAGGGTTGAAGGGCGACTGTGAGGTAAATACCTGGTTTGCGAGTGCCCGGTGTATGCTGAAGCTTGCTGGTGGAGCTGGACCAACAAACTATGAGGTTGACTTTGCAAGGTGATGGACTGTGGACCGTAGCCAAATTCGTCGTAAAATTTCATGCAAGGTTGCGCAGTCAACCAATGTGGAAATAAACAAGAAAATTGGTTTTCCTGACTTTTTATACAATTTTGGACTTTTCGGGCCTTTTTGGCGCATTTTGGGGATGACGTCAGCATGACGTTCGTTTGTCCGGTAGTGGAGTACGGAGGGTGACATGGTCACTGACACGGTTGTTGACAAGGAGGGTGACATGGTGGACACGACGGCGGGAGAAACAGTGCGGGTGATGACGTACCAGCTGATGAGACAGTGACGTGGGCGAAAGGACGGAAGGCGGTAACCGGTTTCCATCAGACCGCCTTTGGTACGGGGGCGGTTTCTGTCAGTGCCGGCTTGATGTAATAAGAACGCGTTGGGTGTCCCTGTGTATGACAGGAAAACCTCCGACCATTGGGTACTAACGTCCTGTCGTTGGGGCGCTTCTGATATGAATAAGGACCATCGGATCTGGTGAAAGCGATCCTACAGTGGACGGGAGGGTGACTTGACAGAGATTTAACAGAGGAGCGCACGCGATAACCTTTTAATTTTTGTAAGGTTTCAACGGGTTTAAAACATTGGTTTATTTGCCAAAAGCAAAGCGGACCTGGTATTTTAATTAACCAAAGTTTAATTAAATGGGTTTATTACGCGGGTAAGGTAGGGTATGGCTATTTGTTTGACCTGAGGTCTAACAAATCCCAATAGGACACTTGGTAGGCTATCATTGGCCCTAGATGGGCCAATGGTTCCCAAGGACTATTTGAACCATAGCCATATTAGGCGGGGATGGGATATATATAGTATTTTGGGGTTTTTTACTTTTAATACATAATAGGGGTAGGGAAACATTAATATAGGAGTTATATACTAAGGTTAGGATGTTAATATGACAAGGGGCAGGGAAATTCTAAGTTCATAGGGTAAAAACTTAGATCTTTTTAGGAGATGAACGGGAAATGAGATGATCATTTTTACACAAGAAATGTGGCTTGTGTTTACCAAGAAAAGACAATGTTTTGCTTTGTACCTTTCAAAATGAAATGAATTAGGACTATTGAGCAGATCTCAATATCCTTAGGGGATGTTAATGAAATTTGTGGGGAAAATGAAAAGGGGAATCTAGTCATGTTCCACTGAACTTGTAGCCACTTTGCCATGATGTTGGTGATATTGTTTAAACTGGACCTCACTCTGCTTTCTGCAACCTCATAATTACCTGCCTACCCAACCTAAAATATCTAACATTTTTTCTTCCTTTGATTGGGTGCATTTGAGCTAGCAAACCCTGCTTTTCCTCTTTTTCTTTTGACTGCCCTCCTATCTAAAACTATCCTTATTTCAGCCAAGGGCTCAGATTGAGCAGTTGGGCCCTTTATTTCTCTATCTAATCTAGTGATCTTCCAAGCTTGAACTGTTTGAGCAAATCTTATTCTCTATTCTAAAACAAGAAATTTAAACATGAACTAGCCAGGGTTGCACTGTCTGGCTATTCATCAACTGTGAGAAAATTAGCAATTGTACTTCTCTGTTTGCATGTTTTACCAAGCCACTTTCCCGGTCTTTCTTTGGGATGCCTTCTTTTCTCTTTATCTGAATCTTGATTTTTGATAATATGGAACCTTTACAGCATGGAAAGGATGATCATATTTGGTATTTCCAGAGTCAATCATGAGAAATGACACCTATTGGTATAGGAACCTAACAGGGCCCACAGTTTGGCATTTCATCCTTTAGGGTTAGGTTTTTTTATTTTTATGGCTTTCCATTGTTTCTCAACAATAAATAGGCCTTCAAGCCTCATTGTAACATAGTTCAGAGGCATGTAGCCGCCACATCTCTTCTCAGAGGTAAGCTATTATTGCCCAAGCTGGTTTATTTACATTTCTGTTTGTAAGCATATTTACAGTATTTTACATTAATGAAATGAAGTATTATTTCTGCTGCATCTCTGTGTTTATGGTTATCTCTATAATTTGTTGCATGCCTGTTTAAATATGGATCAGTGGTATCAGAGGGGTCTACTTTTTCTTTGTTTTTTTCTTTGCATGTCCCTAACGAGGTCGGGATATAAGGAGTTAGGGCTTGAACTGGTCGAACCTTTGCAAGACCAGCCTCGCAAATTCCGGCGGCCTCCCATGGCGGATGAAAATAAATACAAGGGGGCAGGAGATCCTATGGAAATCTTGCTCAAATAAGCCCTCGAGTGACAAAGGAACGCGATGATGGACATCTTTGCCCAGATCCTTTAGTGGCTACCCAGGGGTGATGTATCGGCTTCCAACAGCTACTATGGAAACACCACACCGTTTAAGGTACAAGTTAATTTTGAAATCGCCATATTCGAGGGTCAAATAGATGCAGATGTCGTCGATAAATGGTTAAATCTGCTAGGGGGTTATTTTTCTATTCATGATTTTTCCAGTCGGGAAAAGATTATTTTCGCTCTTCTCCACATCAAGGACTGGTGGGAA
>APFE030681636.1:0-17798 GCA_000404065.3 Pinus taeda
ATTTATTCTTTTGTTTTATTTTCTTGCTGTAGGTCCATTTTATTTGCTTGCTGTGGGAAGGAGAAGGGCATTTTAGGGTTTGTTTGGAATATGAAGGGTATTAGGGTTTAGTGAAGAAATTTGGGAAGGGAAAGATTTTGTAGGAATATGGGACGGAAACCTTGTATTTCTTGCAAACGAAATAAATGAAATAATAAGATAAACATGTAGCAACATTTGTGAATTTAATTGCCAAGGAAACAAGGATGGGATAAGAGGGATTTTAACCTTGAAAAACAAACAAACCCTAGCACATTTGCCTACATTAACAACAGCTACATTTCACCATTTCTCTTGCAAATTTTTGAAGAAGAAAACCATTAGACACATCATCATTCAATCATCACTTGCCATCATGGGTGAATTTAGAGCCTACCTGGTCGATTTAGTAGTTGGGAGGGCGATTGGAGTGATTTGGCAAGTTTCTGGCGAACCCAGCTTGACTGGTCGCACCCCCAACTCGACTGGTCGCACCTCTCTGACTGGTCGCACCAGTTCAAAAATTGCACTGTGGGAGCAGCTCTGACTAGTCGCACCTGCCCAACTGGTCGCACCTCAAACTCGACTAGTCGCTCCTCCAGAAATGACCAAAATCACTGCAAAATCGCCCTTCTTTGCTTCTTTCTTGTGTCATGCAAGTTTGCAAATGCATAATGAGGCCATGAAGAGGGCTTTTTGGTCTTTATAGGTCCACATTAAAAAAAAAATTAAAACATCAAACCCACTTTCAAATGTTGCATGTTTTGACATTTAATTTGACACTGTTTTTTAAGTTGCATTTTGCCTGAAATTGATTTTTTGAGTGTTTTCACTTGGTTCTTTTTGCAGGTTGATTCTCTGATGGATTCTGAGGAGGAAACCAGGGTTGTTGCCGGCGTTCTGAAGATTTATGAAGATTTTCCTTATTTTTGCAAATCTCACATGACCTTGGGTTTAAAAACAGAGTTTTTAAATCCAAGGTATAAATGAGCTGTAGCAGAAGAAAAATATCAATAGACCATAATTACAAACCTCCTTCTGGCTTGCTGGGGACTATTGGACTTTAGACTCATGACCTTGCAATGATTTTGACCGAAACCCTAGACCTAGACTTGGGATTTCAAGACAAAACTGAAACAAGTGTGACACAAGTTTTTTCAAATGATATGACCTGATTCCAGCAAAGCCAAGAAGGGAACAAGATCAGCTCCTCCATCAGTGTTATGGCATGCCTAACGGGATGCAAAACTGATGCTGATGAGACACCTACATATGCATATGCAAAGAGCTGTTGATCACCGATGGAGGGCTCAAGACCGACACTAACAGGATCTAGTAAGTGGGCAATATTAAGATGCTCCTAATATGGGAGCTCATAAAAGACAGATTTCTTTTTCATCCTAATGGGAAATTTCTCAACATAGGTGTCAAAGAATTCTAGACCATCGAACATAGGCTCCCCATTTGAATTGAACATTTATGCAAACTCCTTCTCCTTTTCTCTCTCATATGCTCTAAGCCATTCAGTTGGTGTCACTATTGCAGACTTTTGGGTTCTCTCTAGTTTACCATTGAAATCAGATGTTGCTCTTCTGTAAGGGTGTTCTTTTAGAAGGAATACCCTGGAGCAGTAATACACTGGATTTCATCGGTGGTTAGACCACCTAGCCTTCAAAGAAGGTTCACAATATTTACATCCATAATACCCTTATGTTACAAAATCTATGAAATTATCGTATATAGGCAAAACATATTGATGGAGTATCACTGGTGATTAATTAATGGTTATGGAAATTAGAAAAGTCAAAGAAGCAATAATTGGCATTTATTTATGAAAATAATTGGAAATAGGAGAAAAGGAAGGTGAAAGGTCACTGATGTGCATGTGAGGAAAATTGAAGGAAGATGAAAAAAATAGAGGCCTTAATGATGAAAGGACGTATGAGGACTAGTTCACAACTTTTGTTGGTTAAGCTTTTGACAATTCTATGGTGGAGCTCTCTCTCTATTCTCTTATTCTCTCATAGAGCACACTTATAGTTTTCTTGGAGCATTTTGGCATACTTTGGATTTGGAGAAAGAAGGAAAAGGAAATTAGGAAAGTGCAAGGGAATAGGTGGATCAACAACTACAACTGGATTGCTTTGGAGGTAACAGGTTGCATGTGTGAATTCCTTGTTGATCTATGGATGCATGTTATATGCATGTGATCATATGGCTATGTTGTATCAATTGTATGGAGGATTATTTGTATTGACAGTGGTTCCAACCTTGCCTTGCCATTTTTTGGATAGCCATGGTGTTGTGGATTTTTCCACTTAATTGTTTTTTGGTTGGTGTTCATAGTTCCTTATGGTCGTGGGTTGTAAAATATGCTCTGGAATCCCTGGAACAAATTGGGTTGAGTTACTAGTCCTCGAGCCTAGGTTGGACAAATGCTCTAGAGTCCTTGTTGGGTTGAGTTACTATTCCTGGAGTCAGGTTGGACAAACACTCTGGATCCCTGGAAGACTATGGATTGAGTTACTAGTTCATGGAGCCTAAGACAACTGGGTAGAGACCGCTCTGGTTCGTGTTAGTGATGTCCGACCATGAGGTGGAACCATTGGTGGAGGTTTGAGGTGGTTTGGCCTATGGAAGCCCTGATTTGGTTTTTTCCATGATATCCCACATTCACGCTTGGGATATGGTGTCGGGGTGATTGGCTAAAAGAGATATTTGGTTCAACCCAATCTATGGTCGGGTCGTATGTGGAAATACTTGACTTGATTAGCTTTTTCATATGATTATAAGAGCTCTTTTCCTATTGTATTCTATGAGTAATTATACTTGTTATTATGTGGCTTTGATGGTTGTTTTATCATGGCTATTACTCTGGTTATATGCTGGTTATAAGCATGGTTCCATAATAGGTTCTAGTTATGACTCTTTATATGTTTTGATTAGTTGATGAATGGTTAATGAATGCATGAACTAACAAATGTTATTGCAGCTATTATGGGGGGAATTAGACATTATTGCTGATTCTCAGATAAGTTTTAGACCCCTATGTTTAGATATGCATTCATGACCTATAGTTTACTTGTTCACCATATTTTTATGAAATTACTGTCATGGTTAGGCCTGGTTCGGTCAAGTCCTTCATCAATTTTTCTATGAATGGATTTGTCCTGATGTTATTTATCATTCTGGAAAGTCTCACTGAGTTTTGGGCAGTGTTATAGAGGCTATCCTGAAATGGTGGCTCAAAATCTAGGACCACACCCTTTGAAATGAAAATTTTGGGCCATAATCTCACCCTTATAGGCTTATGCATGCGGTTGGAGGCTATAACCACATTGAGGCCTTGTCATGCATGTATTTGTGGGTTCATGTCACTAAACATGTAATTTAGATCAAGGTTTGGGCATTGGGAGTGGTTATCCCGCCTCTGAGTGTCTTGTAGGCCATGTAGGATGTTAGTTTGAGGTTGGTAAGTTCTAGTTGTTGACCCGATTTCCTCAATTGGATCTAGGAGGTCGAGTCATGTCATAGTAGCTCTTTGTCTCATGTTTACCCTGACAAGCCAGTGAAACTAGGTAAATGTGGGAGGGGTGGTTACAGGTTGGTATCAGATCTCTCAGGTTCAACCTTTGGATTGGATGGGAAGAATGTATTTGTCATGCATGCATGTCCGTTGTAAACGTTTTCATTATGCATGCATTGTGATAGTCATTGTTGCAGCAGTGTCATCATGTAGAAGTTGATGATGTTAATGATGAGATGATTGATATGGTGATTTCATTATATATACATATGTTGTGCTAATTCATATTGATTTTGCAAATGTGATAGCTTCTGTTGGAGTTCACTAAGGTATGTTGATTATGTTTATATTTAGTTACCTGAAATGGTATGTTTGCAAGAAGTAGAAGATCAAGATGAATAATAGAATGGTGGAATACAATTCACATGATTCTCCCTACAGTTCAGGTGAAAAACATGGTGATGAGTACTCTCCTAACATAATAGATACATTGAGAATTTTGAAGGCAAAGATCAGAATTTATAAGGCAGATAATGACAGGATCATTCAGTCATAGTAAAGACTTGCTAGGGCACAAGAAAATAAATCAGAGGTCAATGAAGTCATCCTTCAAAGTCTATCAAATTTTCAGAGACAAGGACCACTTAGGATCAATCATGGACAGGAGGAAAGGACCAATGGGTCATATGGCAGCAAGTCTCAATTAGGATATAGGTTTGACAGGGATACAACCAGAGATGGTAGGTTCTTAAATACTCCTGACAGGAGGGGTAATGACCATGGGTTCTATTCTAGTTCTGGTTTAGAGAGACAACATCATCATCACTGTCACCATATGTATAGGAGGAATGAGTAGTACTTTCCAGAGGAGTTCAAGAAAGAAAATCCTCCTACATTTGATGGAGAAATGAAGCAGTCACAAGATGCAGAAGCTTGGTGGCTTGCGATGAATACGTTTTTCAGATTGCATGATTATTCAGAGAATAAGAAAGCAAAGATAGCTACTTTTAGTATTACAGGAAAGCAAACATTTGGTCGGAAGATTAAATAATGTTAGAGGCATTCGAGAAGAAAAGCTAACTTGGAGTGAGTTCGAGATACTTTTTAGGAAGAAGTATCTATCTGAGAGATATTATGATGATAGGGAAAATGAGTTCTATGAGTTGAAGATGGGATCTATGACCGATGAGGAGTATACTAGAAGATTCTTGGAGTTGTTGAGATATGTAGCTTATCTTAAGGACGAGAAAGAAAATATTCAGAGACTCATCAGCGGGTTGTTGGTCTCATTCAAAGGCATGATTGAGTTTGATGAGCCTAGATCACTTGAGAAATACATCAAAATGTTGAAACACCGTTATGAGCAATCAAAGCGCAAGTATGAGTCTAAACAGGAGTTAATGGTGCTTGACCTTCCAACATTCAGGGGATCTCCCCGATATGAAGACTTAATTATACCAGATCTCACACTGTTTGGTGTAGTAGTCCTATCCGGAATATGACCCAGTTGCCGATGTAGTGGATTTTAATGATGTGCCTTGGCTGGAATAATGCATAGAGTGATGTATGGTGACTTTGTTGAGAGCAAGTGTGTGACGTTGCAAAAATTCAGGTGTGGTGCATGAAGGTTCTAACACGTGAAGGGAAAATGAGTGATCCCCTTAGAATCTTGTAATAGTACACAACTTGAAATAGACACATGAGCATAAAGACATAACAAGCTAATATGCGAAATAGTTCACAAGTTAACAATGATGAAATAATAAAACAACACACATTCAACAAGATTTGTACCAATGAAAACGAAATAGTTCATAAGCATAAGCGTAAGTTAAATAAAATACATTGCAAATACAACAAGAATAGTCCTACTATATTCACAATATATGCATGAAAACGTGTTGGCTTTGAGCTTTTATTAAAGTGAAAGTTCCAATCACACATATACCATTAACGGACCACTAGCCCCAATAGTGCATTATGAAATCAACATCACCTGCTCCTCCAAAGAGAGATACTCCCTCTATGCTACGGAGAAGCCAAGGCTCTCAAAAAATCCCAAGCTCCTGATTCTAAGCTTAAGTCTAACCAAAATATTGGCTCCCCAAAATCCATTTACATGAGTTATGAGGGTATATTTATAACAAGAGGGGTAAATCTTCACATTCCCTTCTCTCACTCTTTGACTCCCCTCCTGACTCTTCAACTTCTTTACAAATGACTATTCAATTACATTACATCATGAGTCTTCATATTCCACAATTGACACTTGGAATTTCACTTGCAAATGATTTACAAAAGAATATTACAATAACACATACCCATATGAGACAAAATTGGGTAGATCCCACTAGACAACCTAGTAATACAAAACACTATCATGCTTGAGTTTGGGGAAAATCTATCTCAACAACTTCCACTTGATATGTCTCGGTCACGTAGTGGTGCCAATCTCTATACTATGCAATGAGTCCCTCAAACTGTGTGATAATGTCTAGATGGAAGTGTACTCTAGCCTCCATGGCATCCGAGTATACTAACTTGGTTCCGGTTTGTACTTTTGACTTCAATATGAGAAACATCATTTAAATCTAGACATGGCCATCGATGTAATTCTACATTTTCTTTCTATTTACTTCAAGATCTTCTTTAGCGGCGATTTGTCTGCACTGCTCCAAGTATTCATCTATCTCCTGCCTAAACTGGTTCTTGCGTTTGGCTTTGGTGAGCAAGCCAACTGATGGGATCCTGTGGGTCTTCACTAAGACATCCATGCCATTATACAATTGTGCATATGAGGCCTGAATGGTGCAAATGAATGAGGCGAGTTGTTTGTTATTTTGGATGAGTATTTGAACCTTTTATTTCTCCAACTCTGCCTTCTGCTTTTTTTTTGTTTCCCAGTTCATGCAATGCCCCCTTGTATCGCATTGACCATTCATGCACAACAACAATGGATGCTTGCACAACCTTGAGAGTTTTGACAAAATATCTGCACTTTTGCGGCAACCTGTGAAAGTGGACAACTACCTTATGCACGACAACAAGCTCCTAATAGAGATTCTGCATGGTCTCTCCAAGTGTCGATACTTTTTCAAGTATCATTTCCTTCAACTTCTCTAGATGGACCTGTGCGAGAGCTATGCTCTGAGTTGCTACTAAGATTTGTTCAACCTCTTGCCTTACAACCTACAAGTTCTTTGCCAATTCCTTATTCTCGGCCATTAAAGAAATCTGTATTAACCTTTGCTGCACTCACGAAGGCCAAGTTGGTTGTGATAATGGCATTGGGATTCTTCCTGGTGTCCACCATAATCACCCTTTCTCTAATAAATGCAGAATATGTGAAGTCATCTGGAAAATGCTTCTTACGCGCTTGTACAATATTCTTCTAAAGTTCATTATATGACAGATTGTACATCTCAATAACTAGATCATCATCAAGAGGAAGAACTTCCTTTTCCTTGCTTGGAGCAGACTCTTCTGCTGGAGGTGGTGGATACTAAACAGTGACCCATTGTGTACCTAGGATTGAGTTGACATATTAATTTTGTGGCTCTGGTTCCTCCTCCATGTCTACGATCTCTATCAACTCTTCAATATGTTTAGCAAGCTTTGTGTCTTGCATCGATTTGCTCTCCTCCATTGGTTTCCTATTTTGTTCTTGATATTTAACTTGTTTCTATGACGTTTCTTCTATTATTGCGCTTCACCTCTCTTCTTCTTCATGCTTTTGCTTCTCTTCTTGTTCTTGCTTCCGCTTTTCTTCCTCCAATCTCCTCTGCTCTTCCCTTTTCCTCCATCATGTTCTCTGCATCCTCGGTTTCCTCTTTGCCTCTGCTACTAAAGCCACTTTCATAATAGCTAGATCCGCTTTCATCTTGCAGCTTCGTTCTCCCCCTAGACTATAAGCAACCTTTCTCTTTCCCTTATCTGACACAGGGTTTCTCCCTTCTATTGAAACTGATTCCAGAGTAGCTTCCTTCTGCAGAGTCACCTGTGAAGTTCTTGCAAAACTAACTGGCTCGCGGGACTTGGAGGCACTATAACAATTTTTCCATTGATCCTCCTCTGACTAGTGAAATGTCTTGCTGAGCCACTGGAAGTGAATTCTTGCACAATGGTCTTTACAAATACCATATTGATCGTATGGATTAAAGTCCGAGTACCGAATGCAAACTTCTCTATCACCTTTCCTTCGATATCCATGACCTTCAAGTTCTTTATCCCATAATCAAATTTACATAGGAAGAGTTGTCCAAGGTGCTTTCTTCTTCCAGTGCAAAGCTGTTTACAACCCTGTGGAGAGATGATATGCAACTTCTTGCATGAAAACATTATTGGTAGCATACCTTGGAAAAAGATGTGACAAATTTTGATTGTCAAACACGCTAAGGAAGGTGCCATTTGGTGAGGCAAACCAATATGCGATCTTTGATACTGCTTTCATTGCCCCATGTGACATGTAAGGTGGTTCTTCCTCAAATATAATCTTGTATAGCGGAATGAGGAACTGGTCAGTTAGCTTCTCCATTACTCCTATGTGGCTGCAATCCCATAGTAATCTGTAATAGATATACATGAGAGGGTCCCATGGTGTCCAAGTCCAATCCATGTCAGGGAATGCATTATGTGCTCAAATTGCATTGAGTAGATATGTAGACATGCAGAATCTTCCTTTCCTGCCCTTGGGAGGATTCTAAACGTTCGCTACATGGGTACTTAACTATCGATCCAACAAGTCTCACCAATTGAACGAATTCCCCTCATTCAAAACCTGGTTCAATAAGATTTCCCTCCCTTCAAGAAAAGTCTCAGTGCTAAGTTGGTCATAGATTCTGCAAAGCTAGGATAACCAAGAGCTATTAGGCCGTCCTGAGAGACTTTGTCTTGTAAGTATTGGTGGGTGTCTGTTGATACTTTTATGGCTCTTTCACCCAACCTTTAACAATGTCTTTTGTGCTCACATGTCTCTTGATGGCATAAAAGTATGAATCCATGAGCTCATTTAGCTAAAAAAAAATGGTACATGAGACGATAATCTGCTGTCAGAAAAGTAGCAAGCTTCCGTCTGTTGGCATTACTCAAAGTTATAGTATTCACATCAATATGTGAAAAAATCTAGTTGATAACATATGCACATGGGAAGGTTGGATATATGCATGTAACCTTGTGTAATCCTGACCGTTGAACATTAATTTTTAACTGCTGGTCCTCTAGATCCTCTTTGAAGCTCTTTGCTGAAAAAGCTTCGGTCACTTTCTGCCATGTAAGATATGATTCCTCTTCCACAAACAGTTGAGTGTCTGAATATACAAGCAAGTTTACTAGCCTACTCTCGACTACTTCCCCAATACTTCTTTCTATGGTATCTTTTGAAGGAAATCCCTTGGGTGCCATGATAAAAGTGACTACTGGAGAGAAGTGTTGAACAACTGTGATACCTGCAGGAGGAAAAGGCACTCATGGAAATATTACATTAGGTTTTGCAAATCAACTTTCAAAGCAAGATCAGGCAGCAAAATAACAGACTGATGAGAGAGATTACACAGTTCTCATGATCAAGGGAAGGAGGCTGGCTGAGGGAACTGCGTATTATGCAGTCTCAGTAGCTAGTGATGCAACCTTAGGCTTGAGACTGTTCAATGCGTAGAGCTGTAGTAAACGACTATGGCTAAGCTTTAATTCATAAGCAGTAGTTCCAGCTCTTAGCTTTAGCTAAGAAGCATAGTCCAACTATTAGGTCTCAGTTCTATATATAACTTCTATTTAGCCAAGGCGGCTAAGCAGTAGTTCTTCGCGTTAGCGAGTAATAAAGGCATGTGCATTACTAGTAGCAGTTCCAGTTATAAATAGTAATCTAAAAAAAGATCTAGACCCATATCCATAAGCATAAGTACATCATCCTATTGATCCATAAGTGTCAAGGAAAGAAGCAAGGGTTGAAGAGCCTAGGTAGTGACATGGAGAGATTACACATTACGTAGTGTCAGTAGCCAAGGTAGTAGGATTGAGCCTAGGTGGCAGTATTAAGCCCTGGGATTGTGCACTGTCTAGTCTCAAAGGCCAAGCTCTCAACTTGAGCCTTGGACTTGCACAATGCCCAGCTGGGCAAGGCAGTGCATGGCCAAGTGAAGTGCAAATATGCCTGGTGAAGGTGTATGAAACAAGCATATCTAAGTGATAATGCAAGTTAAAGTGTAAATATAACTAAGTATGGATATATTAATGTGAATGAAGTGTAGAAAATCAACAAACAGACGGAAAAACAAATATGCAAGGAGAGTGGTCGAAACGACATTAATTGGTGTGAAAAAAGAAGAAAAATGATGCGACACTTATGAAAGGTGAACGAAAAACTAAATCAACACTTCTACAAGCTAATATAAGTTAAAATGGCAACAAACAGAAAGAGAAACAAGCAAAACATCACTCATAGAGGTGAAATGATGAAAGGAGACAAAAAAAATGGCAAAAAATGACAAAAGAAAAGCTCACCCAAAAAAGCAACACAAACTCCACTGAAGGCTCGTTGATCTCCTTTGGAATGCTAGAGCTCTAAGATCGAATATACAAATGAGATCTAGAGGCATCAATTAGATATAATTGTGTGGATTAGGGTTTATGACGTGCATGCCTAAAATCAAGGAAAAAAGTGACACTTCGCGGAAATTTCTAACAATAGTGATTGTGCCACCTTCGGGAAACTAATAATGAATCCCTATTTTCTAGGGATGCTTTTTTCGCATTTTTGATTTTTTTTCTTCCAAGGAAGATTTAACAATTTCAGGGAACTGGGCAACTTCCCGGCTCAGTGCATTTTGCAGTTTCTGAGCACAAGGGATGGACTATGCAATTTATAAGCTTAGTGTCGCGCTGCCATCCATGACTGCGCAAATCTCAAGCTCAACGCTAAGCTACCATTCAGGATTTCTCAGTTTCCATCATCAAGGCTAGCTTGCCTTCCAAGATTGTGCAATTTATGGAAGAAAGCCCAGGACTACTGTAAGGTCAAGTCAGACGGTTAGCTTGTGACTCAAAAAGATCAGATCGGTATCAAAAAAAGCAAACACAAGCAAAACATAAAAGGATAAGTCTTAATTTCAACATGAATACTTGATGACAATAAAAGATAATCTCCTGTGGACAGAAGGGAAGACTCCAAAATCAAATCATAGGCAAAATTTTGGAGGGTGGTTGTAGGAACTACAACGCTTGGAGACACACTGGTAGAACACCAACGCTCTGTATGGATCTTGTGTCATGTAAAAAAGGTCTAACTCTTCAGGAAGTATTGTTCAATTCGTTGATTACCATAGCTTCTTTATTTAGCTTGAGTTAAAGATATAATCCCTACCATTATTTTCATCTGTGACACATTTAACCAAGCCAAGTCAAACTAGTTGTTTCGATTGGGGATGAGGAGTATATAGATACACAAGTGAAAAGAATTGTCAAAGTCTTAATTTTCATCTTTGGTGTTGCTCCGTTGCTAAAAGTCCTTGACAGTACTTCGGTGGAGTCACTTCAGGAACACAAACATTTCTCCGCTGCCAGTGAGCCTAGACAATACCCTAACAGAGTTGCTTGCTTTACCTCTCTGCGCAAGAAGCCTTTATCTTCTTTCACGTTATATCTCTCTCTCTCTCTCTCTCTCTCTATATATATATATATAATATATATACTATATAATATATATATATATATATATATATATATATATATATATATATATATATATATATATATATGTATGTATGTATGTATGTATGTATGTATGTATGTATGTATGTATGTATGTATGTATGTATGTATGTATGTATGTATGTATGTATGTATGTATGTATGTATGTATGTATTAGTATGTATGTATGTATAAACATCTATACACACACACACATATATTCATTTTGTTCATAGAACTGTGCATAGGCACTTATTGATTCAGTGAGGCGGAAGAGGGGTTCCTACTTATTGAGAGAAAAAGAGGTTGTCCCTTCAGAGAAGGATATTTATATATACCTCTGACACACTTTTTAAGATCCCCCCCACTCCTTACTCTACTTGATTTAGTTGAGAAGGAACTGAAAATAAAAGACCAATTAGAGTAGGCGATACTAGTTATAGGTTCAATCACTGTGATTCCACTATGGTTTTCCCGAAAATAACGTATTTTCCAACAAAGTATCATCGACTAAAAGGTACAAGATTCACAGAATGAGAGGGAATAAACAGATAACCAATCATTGACAGTAACATAACTTCCTAATGAACTTCATTCTACTTTCTTCGAGAACCACACACAGTTTCATGCGGAAGCTACCCTACAACTGAAAGAACAAAAAAGACAAAAATAGGAGAAATACATAAAGTAAATCTAGGCAAAACAAAGGAATGAAAACAAACAAACTACTAATACTCTCAAACTAACCAAGAATAGGCCAAACCTACATAAAATGGATTTTCCAGTGTCAAAAACACTGCAATAACATAACATGTCAGAAAGGACTTCCGAACTTCGAAATTGGGGAACATAAAGAAAGAAGAAAACTTGTGTTTCACAACGGAGCTTGCCAGGTATGACTCCTCCAAAGATTGAATGATGGGATCGTGCAAAACGGATGGAGGATGCGAAAATTGTGAAACAAAACGATTTTCAATTTGTGCGGAGGAGTGATGGGGAGCCTTGCAAGGTACATCGTTATTCTAATCGGAATTGGAACTAGTCTCAAGACTACGAGAACCTAACATAACCATCAACTTGGGCTGAAGTGATTCAACAACTTGCGAAAGTTCCAAATCATTAGAAGATAGATCATCAAGGACCAGTGGCTTAGCAGAAAAATCAGAGTCGTGATTAGATGAATGGGTGAAAAGATCATAACAACCACGATTAGAAAGTTCAAGATCAGAAACATAGACATCCTCTTGATTTGACGAATCATAAAGAGGGGAAGATTGAAAATGAAAATTTTTGCCCTCTAATTCTTCACAATGATCAGATGATGGATTGGGAAGATCAAGAAGAGAAGATTTTTCCTCTCCGCATTTGATTGTAGAATTGACACCCCATGAATTCTAAGTATGATCGGAAATAACATCATCAAAAACTTATTCTTTGAAAGATTCAACATGAATGACAAAACTGTGGAATATGTTAGGATAATGAGGGAGAGGTGCGGAAGGAGAAAGATCAAACTTCGTCACAAATTCTTGTTCTGAGATATATTCCCACACATAGTCATCATAAATGATATCATAATTTGGATGCTCAACACTGACTCCATCCTGAAATTGATCCTCATGAACATCAACAAAAACAATTAAAACAGGTGAACTAAAAAACCCACAATTAGGAGGACCAAAAGAATCAATGGATGGAGGACGAGGAGATAGAAAATCATCGCAAACATCAGATTCAAAGTCCAGACTTGCGCTGAAATTATGAGTATCTGGGTGGGAGAAGATGGTGGCAAATTAATTGATGAACTCTCAAGTTCTCCCACCTCAACATGCAGAAATAGAGTTGTTAGATAAGGAGAATACGAAGAGTGACTTGGAGCAGTAGATTCGTTCGTCGCATATTTAGAAGCTCTATAACCGAGGTATGTTGGAAGACTTTTGAAATACTCATATTCGTGTGGATTCATCAAAATGTGAACAAGAAATTCAAATTCTCTTTCATCAAATTCCAATCAACATCATCTTTAGAAAAATCAAATAAAAAATGAATGAAACAATCGTGAAAATCATCAAGAGATTCATCAGGTGCTTTTCGCAATTACATGATTTTATTGAACACAAATTTATAATCATGCTTGTCAAAGGTGCGGTAAAGCTCTATGACAAGATGTTCGAAAGAGTGAATGGAAGCAATAGGCAATGTGTAACACTATTCCTTTACGCATGCTTCAAATGTGAGGATGAATAACCTGAACACAACATCTTCACAGTGGATATTGTGTTTTGTACAAAATTCAAAAAAACGAGCGGTGTGCTCAAGAATGGTTGTTCCACCCTAGCCATCAAATTTTAGATTTGAAAAGTCATTAATTATTCCCATGGGAACTTTTAGATTTGCGGTTCTAGAAAAACATGTCGGGGTTAAGATTTGGGAAGAAGCAATTAAAGATACAGAAGATTCAACGAGACTTCCTGGGCTCAACTTATGATCTAGCCCTCCTTCTAGCGCCTGAAATGTTGACGGTGCTGGCCCTGCCAACATTGAGGAGATCTCCCCGATGTGAAGTCCCAATTAGACCTCACACTGTTTGGTGTAGGAGTCCTATCTGGAATACGACCTGGTTGCTGATGTAGTGGGTTTTAATAATGTGCCTTGGCTGCAATAAGAATAGAGTGATGTATGGTGACTTTGGTGAGAGCAAGTGTGTGTGACCCCGCATAAATTCAAGTACAATGCATGCCGTTTCTAAAACATGAAGGGAAAATGAGTGATCCCCTTAGAATCCTGTGATATTACGTAGCTTGAAAGAGACATACGAGCATAAAGACATCACAAGCTAATATTTGAAATAGTTGACAAGTTAACAATGATGAAATAATACAACAACACACATTCAACAAGATTCATACCAATGCAAATGAAATAGTTCATAAGCATAAGTGTAAGTTAAATAACATGCATTTCAAATACAATAAGAATAGTCCTACTATATTCACAATATATGCAAGAACGTGTCAACTCTAAGCTTTTATTAAAGTGAAAGTTCCAATCATACATATTCCATTGATGGACTACTAGCCTCAATAGTGGAACATGAATTAAACATCACCTGATCCTCCAAAGAGAGATACTCCCTCTACGCTATAGAGAAGCCAAGGCTCTCAAAAACTCCCAAGCTCCTAATTCTAAGCCTAAGGTTAGCCAAAATCTTGGCTCCCCAAAAGCCGTTTACATGAGTTATGAGGGTATATTTATAACAAGAGGGGTGACTCTTCACATTCCCCTATGTGACTCTTGGATTCCCCTCATAACTCTTCAACTTATTTACAAATGAATATTCAATTACGTTACATCATGACTCTTCATGTTCCAAAATTGACACTTGGAATTTCACTTACAAATTATTTACAAAAGAATATTACAATAACTCATACCCATATGAGACAAAATTGGGTAGAGCCCACTAGAAATCATAATAAGACAAAAAACTATCATGCTTGAGTTTCGAGCAACTCCATCTCAACAACTTCCACTTGATGTGTCTCTGCCACGTGGCGGTGACAATCTCTATAATGTGCAATGAGTCCCTCAAACTGTGCGATGATGTCTGCCTGGAAATGGACTCTAGTATCCATGGCATCCGGATATACTAACTTGGAACTGATTTGTACTTCTGAATTCAACATGAGCAACATTGTGTTAATCTAGACATGACCATTGATGTACTTCTGCATGTTTTGCCTGTTTACTTCAAGATCTTCTTTAGTGGCAATCTATCTGCACTGCTCCAAGTATACATCTATCTCCTACCTGACCTGGTTCCTGTGTTTGGCTTCAGTGAGTAAGCCAACTTATGGGATCCTATGGGTCTTCACCGAGACATCCATGCCATTATATAATCATGCATACGATGCCTGAATGCTATAAATGAACGAGGCACGTTGTTTATTGTTCTAGATGAGTATATGAACCTTTTCTTTCTCCAGCTCTGCCTCCTGCTTTGTTTTCTTTTCTAGTTCACGCGGTTCCCCTTGTATCACATTTACCATTCATGCACGACAACAATGGCTGCTTGTACAACCTTGAGAGTTTTGACAAAATCTCAACACTTCTACTACAAGCCATGCAAGTGGAAGACTTCCTTATGCATAGTAACAAGCTCCTCATAGAGATTTTGCATGGTCTCTTCAAGTGTCGATACTTCACCAAGCATCGCTGCCTTCAGCTCTTCCAGATGGACCTGTGTGGAAGCTACGTTCTGAGTTACTGCTTAGAGTTGTTCAACCTCTTGCCTTACAACCTGCAAGTTCTTTTCCAATTCCTTATTCTCTCCCATTAAAAACTCAGTATTTGACTTTGTTGCACCTACGAAGGCCAAGTTGGTTGCGGCAATGGAATTGGTGTTCTTCCTTGTGTCCGCCACAACCATCCTTTCTCTAATAAATGCAGGAGATGTGAGGTCATTCAAAAAATGATTCTTACGCGCTTGTATAATATTCTTCTAAAGTTCATCGTACGACATATCATACGTGTCCATAACTAGTTCATCATCAAGAGGAAGAACTTGCTCTTCCTTGCATGGAGCTGACTCTATTGTTCGAGGTGGCGGAGACTGAATGATGACCTGATCTGTACTTGGCATTAGGTCGACATCTTGATTTGCATCTATGGTTCCTCCTCCATGTCTACGATCTCTATCAACTCTTCACTCTACTGATCAAGCTCGATGTCCTGTCTCTGTCCACTCTCCTCCGCTGGTTGCAGGTTGTGTTCTTGCTCTTTAACTTGTTTATGCATTGTTTCTTCTGCTATTGTGTTTCACCTCTCTTCTTCTTCCTTGTTCTGCTTCTCTTATTGTTTTTGCATCTTCTTTCTTCCTATAATATCCTCTACTCTTCCCTCTTCCCTCTTCCTCCATTCTTCTATTTGCATCCTATGTTTCCTCTTTGCCTCTGCTTCTAAAGTTGCTTTCATAATAGCTGGATCCAATTTCATCTTGTGGATTTGTTCTCCCCCTGGAGTATAAGTGGACTCTAGTCTCCATGGTATCTAGGTATACTAACATCGAACCGGTTTGTACTTGTTATGAACCAGCTCAAGAAAAGATAGAAAAGATAGATCAATGCCTTAGAATTCAGCCTCTTCGAGGGGGCAACCTCCTTTACATTACATAAATGAACAATTCCTTGGATGATACAAATGACAAAACCTCCTTTATATATATAGGAGTCTAAGGAGTCACAATATAACCCAGCCGACCTAACAATAATAATATAAAGCCACAAAAATAACAATAGAGGGATTCTATGGGGCACAATAATAACAATATGGGGGCAATAGGGGCACAATAATAACAATATGGGGTACAACTACAATAGTAATGGGGTAATCACTAGTATTATAGGGACCCAACATGCCCCTCTCCTTCAAAAAAAGTGTTGTTCTCAATGCTTGAGTAGTTCTGGATACTTCTGTGTAAAATTCTCATCCTCCCATGTGGAATCTTCAGCAGATAAGTTCTTCCACTTGATAAGATACTCCGAAATTGATCGATTTCGTAGCCGTCGAGTTCTTGTTTCTGTGACTGCTTCCGGTTCCAATATAATTTTTCCTTCCTCGTCAAGTTCTGGAAATATTGTTTGAACTAGGAGATTGTCGCCTATAACCTTCTTTAAACATGAAACATGGAAAACTGGGTGCAATCGAGAAGCTGCAGGAAGCTCCAATTTGTATGCCATAGTACCAATCTTTTGCAACACCTTGTACGAACCATAGTACTTTGGTGATAATTTATTATCCTTCTTAGCTTGCTTGAGGGACATTTGCTTATATGGTTGTAGCCGTAGAAATACCCAATCACCTACATCAAAACTTCTTTCGCTGCGATGTTGATCTGCCTGTTGTTTCATTCTATTCTGTGCCAACATGAGGTTATCCTTTAAGAGTTGGAGGACTTGTTGTTGATGTTCGATGTGATGTTCCACTGCTTGAACCTTAGAATTTTCTCTTAAATATGATGTGATGGATGGTGGCTGATACCCATAAAGTGCCATAAATGGGGTCATTTTTGTTGCTGTATGGAAGGAAGTGTTATACCACCATTCAGCCAGAGGCAACCATTTGACCCATTGTGTCTGTTTATCAGATACAAAGCAACGAAGATATCCTTCCAAACATTTGTTTACTATCTCAGTTTTCCCATCAGATTGAGGATGATAAGATGAGCTATGAGCTAACTGAGTACCAAGACAAGAAAATAATTCTGTCCAAAAATTTCCAGTGAAAATGGGATCTCTGTCACTTACAATAATCTTTGGGTTTCCATGTAGCTTTTGAATTGTTTCCATAAATGCAGTAGAAACTGTACTGGCTTTAAATGGATGTGATAATGCACAAAAGTGTGCATACTTGGTAAGTCTGTCAACTACCACCATGATGACACTCTTTCCTCAGACTTGGGTAAACCTGTGATAAAATCCATTGAAACCTCCTCCCATTGTTGGCTTGGAATGGATAAAGGTTGTAATAGACCCGATGTCTTAATTGTTTCAACTTTATTTTGTTGGAAAA
>APFE030681636.1:17918-47367 GCA_000404065.3 Pinus taeda
TTAGCTGGGAATTCTTACAGAGGTATAAGCGATCTTTGTACCATAATGAATCATTTTTCCAACTAAATGTACCCAACGTACTAGAATCTTGTTGTAACTTTCGAATAAGTGCCCACACTTCTTCGTCATTCTTCCATTCCTCCCTTGCTTCATTTATCCAATCTGGTTGGTTAATAGAAATGGCACACAACAATGCTTCCACATCCTCATCCTTTCTTGAGAGTGCATCTGCCACCACATTTTGCTTCCCTTTTTTGTAGATGATTTCAAAGTCATAACCCAACATCTTTGTGACCCACTTTTGTTGCTCTTCAGAGGATAATCTTTGTTCTAAAAATTATTAAGGCTATCATGATCCGTTTTTACCTTGAAGTGCCTTCCCATTAGGTAGGGTCACCATTTCTTAAGTGCATGGAGTATTGCCAACATTTCCTTCTCATAAATAGCTTTGTGTAAAAACTTTCCCTTGATTGGACGACTTTCAAAAGCAATGGGTCTTTCATCTTGCATTAAAACAACACCAATTCCATTTCCTGAAGCATCACATTCCACAATAAAGGTTTTTGTGAAGTCTGCTGTAGCTAAGACCAGTGCTTGGCACATTGCCTCTTTAAGATGTTCGAAGGCCTTTGTTGCTTCTGGAGTCCATGAAAATGCATCTTTCTTCAATAATGTTGTTAGAGGTGCTGCTATTCTCCCATAATTTTTAACAAACTTGTGATAATACCCTGTCAACCCGAGAAATCCTCGCAGATGCTTTATGGATGTGGGGATTTTCCATTCCTTAATGGCTTTAATTTTGCTAGGGTCTACCTTAACTCCTTCATGAGATACAATATGACCCAGATATTCCTTGACTCCAAAGAAACATTTGGATCTTTTTGCATATAATTGTTTCTCCTCCAATAGTTGTAGCACCCTGTCAACATGTTCAACATGATCCTTTCAAGACTTGCTGTAGATTAGTATATCATCAAAAAATACTAACACAAATTTTCTAAGGAATGGTTTGAAAATTGAATTCATCAACCCTTGAAATGTTGAAGGTGCATTGGTAAGGCCAAAAGGCATGACCAAAAATTCATAATGACCCTCATGAGTTCTAAATGCTGTTTTTGGAATGTCTTCAGTCTTCATTCTGATTTGATGATATCCTGAACGAAGATCCAACTTGGTGAAGTAAATTGATCCATGCAATTCATCCAGTAATTCATAAATGATAGGAATGGGAAACTTATCTTTAATAGTGAGCTTGTTGAGCTCCCTATAATCCGGACACATGCACCATGATCCATCCTTCTTGTGCACCAATACTACTGGAGCAGAGAAAGAACTTTGAATCGGTTGAATTATACTAGCCTCTAGCATTTCTGCAACCATACGTTCAATTTCACTCTTTTGGACATATGAATATCTATAGGGCCTAATGTTTGGAGGAACACTTCCTGGAATTCGATGAATAGCATGATCATGATCACGCATAGGTGGGAGACCTTCAGGAATCTCAAATACCTTGGAATGATTATCCAAGACCTTTTGGAGATCTGGAGAAATAGATGATTCCGATGTGGAAACATCTAGCGAACATGTGCAATTACACTTCCTTGCTCCTTTTTTAGAAGCTTTGTCATAACATTAGAGCTGATTATCTTTCCTGGTTTCCCTGCAATACCCCTTAATTCAACTCCCTTTCCTTCCATAGAAAATTTGATGAAAAGTTCTTGAAAATTAAAAGCTATTGTACCCAAGGATTGTAGCCATTGGACTCCTAGTACAACATCAGCACCTCCCATTGGAATGGAAAGCATTGGGCTAGTCAATACATATTCTCCCATGGATAGCTTGACAGTATGGCATTTTCCAGAGCAATTTATTTTCCTCCATTTGCAATCATCACGTGACACTCTGGTGCTGGATATAGGAAGCAATTCAATTCTTTTGCTACCTTACAATCAATAAAATTGTGGGTACTTCCTGAATCAATCAAAACTATTACCTTTTTCTTCTTGATTTGTCCTTCTATCTTGATGGTTTGAGGAGTGGTAATTCCCGCAAATGCATTACAAGATATCATCAGATTCATTTGTTCTTCATCTAGGCTTTGTTCCTGGAGTATATCCTCTTCTTTTGACCTTTCTTGCTCCTTTTCTTCTTCCTCTTCACAATCTATGTAGAATAATTTCTTCTCAGCACACTTATGAACCTTAGTGTATTTGCTATCAAAACTGTAACAAAGCCCTTTTTCTCTTTTTTCTTCCAATTGTTGTGGTGTCAACTTATAGTGTGGCAAGACTAGGACAACACTTCCATCTTTATAGTTGTGAGTGGTATGCTTCTTGTTTGCCATAATTTTGCTTTCCATTTTTCTTGCTAACCTGAATGCTTTCTCTAATGAATCAGGTTCCCAAAGGCGAACATCATGTTGGATATTATCCTTTGAAGACCCTATGTACACATCAATCCTATGCTCCTCTGGAATATCTTTTACCCTTATGTTCAATTTTTGGAACTCCTCAATGTGCTCCATTATTGAACCCTTTTGTTTGAGACTTATCAATTGGCTAAAAAAAGTGTTTCTTTTTGTATCCTCATAATGTGCTATCAATTCTTCCGTAAAAATTTCCCAAGTGATAAATTGTTTACGAGAGCAAAGCCATTGATACCATACAAACTGATTTGGTTCCAAATATAAAGTTTCCATACGTACCTTTTGTGTGTTTTGCACATTATTGAGATTAAAAAATTGCTCCATCTGTAATATCCATGTTGCGGGATCCTTGCCATCAAACTTCCTCATATCGATTTTTGGAATATGGAGGGTCTTTGATCCAACATTAGAGTCTATGGAATCATGATTAGCATTTCTTTTGTTCTCATCATGAGTTTCCTTTAGTACCTTTTCACCATTAGTGACCATTCCTTGAGCAACTTATTCATATTTATTTTCAATTCTTCCATCTTATCATCCATGCCATCAATTTTAGCGTCCATGCCATTCATCTTAGCGTCCATTCCATTCATCTTAGTGTCCATGCCATTCATCTTAGCTTCCATGCCATCCATCTTAGCTTCTACGCTCTTCTTTAAATAATCCATCTTAGCTTCTACACCTTTCTTTAAGCCATCCATCTTAGCTTCTACATCTTTCCTTAAACCATCCATCTTATATTTTGTTGCTTTTTGTGCAAGTGACACTTGTTGCACTTGTTCTTGTAATTTTGATATATCATGTAGCATTTCTTCCTCTTCTTCATGATTCATGCTAGAGCTTTCAGGTTCCTTACTAGGTGTTTGCATTTTCTTTCCTCTGGGCATTAGTTACCGATAATAATGCTCTACTATGCCCTTTGAAATCCTTCAAAATAAATTTCAAACCAATCTTAAGCAAAAATTTAAAAGAATCTACACATCTTTTTTCACTTTGTAGGAGTTCGATATTGCCTCTGATGTATCTTTGTACATTCAAATCATCCAGTTCTGAAATTGTAACCTGCAGTAGTCCTTTGTGTCCTATTTCCAATGCCACCAGTCTGATCCAAATTGGATTCTCCAAGGAAGAGTTATGCAAAATCTCCCACAGTGACCTGATTATGGACTAGTTCAGTAGGGCGAACTTGTATGATGTGCCACGAGTCCCTGTTTCGTCTTTTGGCTCTAAAACAATATATACAAGCAACTACAATCCATCCTCTTTCTGCACCTTCTTATGAAATTTCAATCCAATGCTTAGAGAAAAAGTTATGATGATTTTCCCCAGGTCACCTGTTTGGAATGTAATTCAGGAGTCTGCAAAAAGACCAAATTCCTCAGATCATATCTCCGCAAATATAGCGCAAAACGCTCTGAAATTCGGACCCGAGATTCAGCGCCATGTCTTCTCAAATGTTTTTTTTTTTTAGCTTCTGAAACGTCGTAGAAAGAAAGTTATTGCGAAAATTCCACGATGACTTGTTTGGAGCAACGAAACCCTAGAATCCAAAGCTCTGATACCAAATGTTATGAACCAGATCAAGAAAAGATAGAAAAGATAGATCAACGCCTTAGAATTCAGCCTCTTCGAGGGGGCAACCTCCTTTACATTATATAAATGAACAATTCTTGGATGATACAAATGACAAAACCCTCTTTCTATATATAGGAGTCTAAGGAGTCACAATTATAACCCAACCGAGACCTAACAATAATAATATAAAGCCACAAAAATAAAAAATAGAGGGATTCTATGGGGCACAGTAATAACAATATGGGGGCAATAGGGGCACAAAAATATTAATAAGGGGTACAACTACAATAGTAATGGGGTAATCACTAGTATTATAGGGACCCAATAGTACTTCTGACTTCAACATGAGAAGCATCGTGTTAATCTAGACAAGACCACCAATGTACTTCTGCATGTTTTGTCTGTTTACTTCAATATCTTCTTTAGCAACAATCTGTCTGCACTACTCCAAGTATTCATCTATCTCATGCCTGACCTAGTTCTTGTGTTTGGATTTGGTGAGTGAGCCAACTGATGGGATCCTATAGGTATTCACCAAGACATCTATGCCATTATATAATCATGCAAACGAGGCCTGAATGATAACAATGAACGAGGCGAGTTGTTTTTTGTTCTTGATGACTATCTGAAAATTTGATTTCTCCAGCTTTGCCTCATACTTTGATTTATTTCCCAATTCACGTGGTTCCACCTTGTATCACATTGATCATTCATGCATGACTACAATGGTTGCTTGTACAACCTTGATAGTTTTGACAAAATATTTTCACTTTTGCTGCAAGTCGTGCAAGTGGAAAACTACCTTATGCATAGTAACAAGCTGCTCATAGAGTTTCTGCGTGGTTTCTCCAAGTGTCAATACTTTGCCAAGTATCCCTAGCTTCAGTTCCTGCAGATGGACCTGTGCGAAATCTGCTTTCTGAGCTGCTGCTTGGAGTTGTTCAAAATCTTGTCTTAGAACATGCAAGTTCTTTACCAATTCCTTATTCTCAGCCAACAAAAACTCAGTATTCGACTTTGTTGCACCTGTGAAGGCCAAGTTGGTTGCGACAATGGCATTGGGGTTTTTCCTGCTGTCCGCCACAATCACCCTTTCTCTAATAAATGCACGAGATGTGAGGTCATCTGGAAAATTCTTCTTACGCACTTGTACAATATTCTTCTTAAGTTAATCGTATGACATATTGTACGTGTCCATAATCGGATCATCATCAAGAGGAAGAACTTCCTCTTCCTCACCTGGAGTTGACTCTACTGCTGAAGGTGGTGGAGATTGAATGATGACTGATGTATACTTAGCATCAAGTCAACATCTTGATTTTGCAACTCTGGTTCCTCCTCCATGTCTACTATCTCTATCAACTCTTCAATATGTTGAGTAAGCTCTATGTCCCGCATCTATCCTCTCTCCTCCACTGGTTGCAGGTTTTGTTCTTGCTCTTCAACTTGTTTATGCCCTCTTTAATCTTCTATTGCGCTTCGCCTCTCTTCTTCTTCCTTCTTCTACTTCTCTTCTTGTTTTTGCTTATGATTTTTTCCTCTAATCTCCTATGCTCTTCCCTCTTCCTCCATTCTTCTCCCTGCATCCTATGTTTCCTCTTTGCCTCTACTACTAAATTCGCTTTCATAATAGATGGATCTGCTTTCATATGGTGGTTTTGTTCTCTTTCCCTTATCCTTGCGTAGGGCTGCTCCCTTCTGCTGACACTACTTCCGGAATAGCTTCCTTCTTCGCAGTCATCTATGAAGTTCCTGCAAAACTGACCAGCTAACGGGACTTCGAGACATTATAACAATTATTCCATGGATCCTCCTCTGAACAGTGAAATGTCATGCTGAGCCACTGGAAGTAAATTCTTGCACAATGATGTTTGCAAATACCACGAGGATTGTACATATTAAAATCCCGAGTACCAAATGTAAACTTCTCCATTTCCTTTCCTTCGGTATCTGTGACCTTCAAATTTTTGATCTCGTACAATCCAATTTGCATAGGAAGATTTGGCTAAGGTGCTTTCTTCTTCATGTGCAAAGTTGCTGACAACCCTATGGAGAGATGATATTCAACTTCTTGCATGAAAAGCTTATTGGTGGCATACCTTGGCAAAATATGTCGTGACTTCCAACTGTCGAACACTCTAAGGAAGGTGCCATCCAATGAGGCAAACCAATCTACGATCTTTGATACTGCTTTCATTACCCCACATGTCATGCAAGGTGGTTCTTCCTCAAATATCATCTTGTATAGTGGAATGAGGAAGTGGTCAGTTAGCTTCTCCATTACTCCTCTGTGGCTGCAATCAGAGAGCAATTTACAATAGATATACACGGCAAGGTCCCGTGGTGTCTAAGTCTAATCCATGCTAAGGAATGCATTATGTCATACACTGCATCTACTACACATGTAAACATGTAGAATCTTGCTTGCCCGCCCCTGGGAGGATTCTGGGAATTCACTACATGGATACTTAACTATTGAGCCAATAAGTCTGACCAGTTGAATGACTTCCCCTTGTTCACAACCTAGTTCAATAAGATTTCCCACCCTTCAGTAAAGGTCTCAGTGCTCTGCTGGCCATAGATTTTGCAAGCTAGGATAACTAAGAGTTGATAGACCCTCCTGAGAGACTTTGTCTTGTAAGTACTTGATCCAAGTTGACTCAACTTATGATTTAACCAAGATCTTTTGCTTTTGTGATGTAGTTAGAATTGCATTTTATAAGAGCATAAATGAACATATATGCATGCTTAAACAAATGGAAACATAATGACGACCAACAAATCATAAACAAGAGACGCTGATAATAGAGTTCGTCTAGTGTGGACTACATCTCTGGGCTCGATGTCAAGATGGTGTTGGCAACTTCATTCAATGTTGGAAATGGTGAAGATGTACATGGACTATGTTTTCTATCATACAAGGACATGTGCCCTCTACATGAGTGGCAAAGTCTCTCCACAATATGTTCTGCTACAGGAACTATGATTCACAATAGACCTCCTATCAGCGTGACATAATTTTACAGATTGCGATAATGAGTATCCCGCCATCATGGCATCAAAGGGATATTAACCACAACACCCATGGTGACAATGAGTATCCTGCCATAATGGCAACAAAGGGATCTAAATCAAAACATACATAACAATCCACGATGAATACATCTCACATGAAATAGACATGAATATTTCGCATCATACATCAAGCAGGAATCAAAACAACATAGTACATCTCACAACAAATGATCAAATAATTACATGACAACAACACTTCATATACCTCAACTTTGATGCTGACTGAAGAATGGAATACTCAGCTGCTGGATCTGAATGCATCTTCGAAATTGTGGAGTTGAATGGCATAAAATCAACTATCCACACTCTGAAATCTGACAACCTCACTCCAATATGGAAAATGGCCAAAAATAGAAGGCTTAGCTGCAAAAACTGACAACACCACTGAATTTGTTTCGTCGAGAGGTGTAAAATCGACTATCCATTTGTCGAATTTTGACACCGGAAAAATCCGGGCATGTAGGAATATTTTTGATTTGGATTTAAACAAGAGCACACCAAATTACAGATATAACCATACACATAGAGATGCAGCAGAAATAATACTTCATTTCATTACTGTAAAATACTGAAATATGCTTACAAACAAAAACAGAAATAAACTAGCTAGGGCGATGGTAGCTTATCTCTAAGAAGAGAGGTGGCGCTACATGCCTCTAAACTGTGTTACGATGAGGCTCAAAGGCCTATTTATTGTTGACAAACAATGGAAAACCCTAAACATCCAAAAACCTACCCCTAGAAGATGAAACGCCAAACCGTGGGCCCCATTTGGGCAAATTGGTACATCAATTTCTCGGGGTCATAACTTTGGCGTGCGATCTCCATTTGATGCGTACCATAGCTTGTTAGAAAGATATATCCGACGACTACAACTTTGGAAAGAGAAATATCGGTCCATGGACCCATGTTGCTCCCAGATTTCCCAAAAAACGTCATTTAGGGCCTCAAAACGGCTTTGGAAGTTCAGGACCTGAAAAACTGTTAAAAATAGTAAACTGTGCTACAATTTAGGAAACTAAAAAACTAAAATAGATAGTTGTGGGGGTCCAAGTGGGATAGCTGGGTGGCCACCAACATCCAGCTGGATCATTCCTCCCCCCTTAGGAAGTAATGGTCCTCGTTGTGTTGAGTTCCTCCATCTACTAAACTTGGTCCCTAGTGAGCTGTTCTGTAATCTATGATGTGTCCAGTAATGGTGGGAAGCATGGTAGAGGGCGGTCCACATTGAAAACTTGGTGCAAGCGAAGGAATGGAGGAATTTTGTGCCCCAAATCATTGTTTCCCACAACCTTGGTAATGCTGTAAGGACCATGTCAGAGTGGTCTGACCTTCTGATGGGCTCTTGTAAGGTGTTCTTTCTATAGATGTAACCAAACTTTGTCGCTCATCTGAAACTTGTGTGGTACCCCTGTGGGTGAGGATAAGTTGTTCCTATGTTCTTTCATGACCGTATCCCTCTGCTGCTGTTGCTGCGTGGAGGAACCCTTCGTGAGGGTCATCGATGTGGGGATGATCTTCCCCTTACTTTGGGAGTGAAACAGACAAAAAATGAATTTCCTAGTCTGGGAGATCAGCTTGTTGCATTTCTTAGCAATGATAAAAGAGGTGTGAGTAGGTGGGGCTACCTCTGGTATCCTATATAATGAATTACACAAAGAAATAATGACAGCGCGAGGCCTTCACTCATACACAACATGTCACCTGCACAAGTATGGTTGGCCTAATAATACATCACAAACATCTAGAGGTGCAACATCACACAATACCTTGTCTGTGAAGGGTTTGATGTTATAGGGAAGGCGGCAATGCTGGCGAACTCGGAGATCTCGTCCTTAGTGAAGCCACCCGATACTGTACGATTGCTGGTGTGGTGTATTCGGTAGGCCTGACTTCTTCAAGACCTCTACTGAAATGAGGTTCTTTTGGCTCCCACTATCAACAATGAATTGCAGCGACGAACCCTTTACCCACCTCTGTGAGTGGAAAAGATGGTCCCCCTCCTCTAGATCTTTGGGCTCATTCTTCTGGATCTTGGCGGTGGCAATAGTGGCGCCGGGCTCCGTGTCAATGATCTACTTCCCTTTGCCATTCTCCTTGTCTGGTTCTGACTCGAGGTCTGAACATGCATTTTATTCGGAAGACTTCAACTTGGCTGCCAGCGACTGCTTGGTCCGACACTCACTTGTGTTGTGAGTGGGTCTCTTTTGGAACTCACACCACTTTCCCGTGTCCTTCTTCGACTTTGTGGTGTTGTTCTTTTACTGCAGCTTCGACAGGTTATCTTGGGTCACCCTGCCTTGGCTTTGTCTTTTGGTCTTTGGATTCACAGATCCAAAGGCTCGCTTCTTCTATTTAAACTTCTGCTCGATCTTGACAGCGTATCGGTATGTTGTGCTGAGCGAGGAGATGTTTAGGAACTCCATCTCTTCCTGGATGTTTCTATGTATGTAGCCGCAGTATTTGAGTACCAAAAGTAGCTCAGAATCCTTGATACCCAACTGTGTGCAAAGGGTATGAAAAATGTTTGTGAACTCTGACACATCTTGGTCCCTTCCCTGCCACAGTGTGGTCCACTTTATGTATTTGTCCTCGTAGCTTTTAACAGGGTAGTACTGCTCATTCATGGCATCCCAGAATGAATTCCAAGTGGGTGCGGCTGAAAATAGTGAGCCCGTGCTTTCATCCTTCTACTCGCAGTAGGTTTCCCACCAGGCCTTGACGTGGGGGGCTACTTTGAGAAGAGCGAAAGTAATCTTTTCCCGACTGGAAAAATCATGAACAGAAAAATACCCTTCTAGCATATTTAACCATTTATCTATGACATCTACGTCTATTTGACCCTCGAAGATCGGGATTTCAAAATTAACTTGTACCTTAAAAGGTGTGGCATTTCCAAAGTAGATGTTGGAAGTCGATGCGTCGCCTCTTGGTAGCTGTTGATGGATTTGGGAAAAGCTGTCCGTCATCGCATTCCATTGTCGCTCGAGGGCTTCTTCGAGCAAGATTTTGATAGGATCTCCTGCCCCCTCGTTTTTCGTTTCATCTGCCATGGGAGGTCGTCACCATTTCTGGGTTGGTCTTACAAATGTTCGACTAGTTCAAGCCCTAACTCCTTATATCCTGACCTCGTTGGGGACATGCAAAGAAAAATAGAGAAAAAGCAGACCACTTTGATACCACTGATCCAGATTTAAAGAGGAACGCAACAAATTACAGATATAACCATACATATAGAGATGCAACAAAAATAATACTTCATTTCATTACTGTAAAATACTGCAATATGCTTACAAACAGAAATGGAAATAAACTAACTAGGGCGATGGTAGCTTATCTCTGAGAAGAGATATGGCGGCTACATGCCTCTGAACTATGTTACAATGAGGCTATAAGGCCTATTTATTGTTGAGAAACAATGGAAAACCCCAAACATCCAAAAACCTACCCCTAGAAGATGAAACGCCAAAATGTGGGCCTCGTTTGGGCAAATTGGTATATCAATTTCCCGAGGTCGTAACTTTGGCATACGATCTCCATTTGACGCATACCATAGCTTGTTAGAAATATCTATTCTAGGAATACAACTTTGGGAAGAGAAACATCAATCCATGGACCCATGTTGCTCCCATATTTCCCAAAAAACGTCGTTCAGGGCCTCAAAACGGCTCCGGAAGTTCAAGACCCGAAAAATGATAAAAATAGTAAATTGTGCTACAATTTAGCAAACTAAAAAACTGAAAGAGATATTTGTGGGGGTCCAAGTGGGATAGGTGGGTGGCCACCAACATCAACCTGGATCACTTTTATATTCCCTCGCGATTCTCCAAAGATTCCATCCTTTAGGTTGACTGGAGATCTTCAACTCAAATCAGAAAATTGATCTTGCCATTGAGATCCTTGCGAAATTGTGAGAAGAATGACTATAAAGTTGGCTGCATTTTGGATCTACGAAATTTCAGCCTCCAAGGAATTTGGAATATTCCCTCAAGATTCTTGAATATTCTCCTCTATTGGGAATCTGCAAATCTGCTGCTCAAAAGGCGAACCCGACCTCGCCATTGTGTTCCCTGTGAAAATTTGAGAAAAATGACTGTAAACTTGATTACATTATGACAAAATGAATTTTTACGTCTTAAGGAATCTTAGGCATCAAAAGAATATTCCTTGTCTCGAAAAGCGCGTCAAGGTTCTGTCTCCTAGAACTGTGTCATGGTTCCACTTAGGTGTGGTTTCGCTACATGGAACTCCATTCTCGGGAACCTCCATTTTGTTTCGTTCCCCTCTCCTCGTTCCTTCCTCTACCACCACGCTGCACCGTAGTTCAACTTCTTATATGAAATAGTGGACATAGATATCAAAGAAATGGCTGTTGGGCCAATGGTAAAATTTGGCAACAATAAGCATGGGGTCGGGGGATCAAATCCCATCCATGCCAAACCTAGCATTTTGTTTTGGTTTAAGTGGCGCATTGTTATAACCGTTCCCGCATTTATGAATGGTGTGATGGTTCCAACGTATTTTGGATGGCACGTGTGTTATATATGGTAAGAAGTTTGGTGTGGGTGCCCAAGTGGCGGGCCAGCTGTTCCGTTCGGGCGGGTTCAAACCCCTCCGCCCACGGATTACAAGTGGTAAGTGTCAAGGGGTGGGGGCATGGGCCGGGTCCACTAGAGGTGACTCGCCCACCGCCCATATATTTATGTTATATAACATTGGTGCATGGTGGTTGGGGCCAGCGGGGGTCATTGCCCGTCGACCTATTTTTTAATTCAATTTTTTTTAATACATATCGGTTTGGGGGGCGTGGCAGGGGTCATGGCCCGCCACCTCATTACATATTTTTTTTTTAAATTTTTTCGTTCTTATAAAAAATATTGTTATTGTTTTTTAATTTCAACGAAAATGAGGGTCATTGGGAAAATTAACCATCCAACAAATTCGTCCGCTCTTGGGAGCTAAGTTTCCACACGAGTTGATTTTGAATTTGTAGGAAACTTAAACCTGGCCCGCTGCCCAACTTTGACTAGCTCTATCTCCTCCATACGAGCTCAGATTTGAGTGTCGTTCACACCATTGGAATCAAGTCGATGAGCACTTCAATCTAGTGCTAATTTGGGAGGAATCTGACCACTTTTAATATTGACCATTTCTGAGCCCCCTTGGGTTTCTGCATGTCTCTAGAGCCACTTGGATCAATCCTCCCCACTAAGGATCTTTTGGTCCTCTAAAAGCATGAAAAATAATCTGCAACTTATTTGTACCTTGTCTGCACTTACAAGTGTATGATAAGTCACCCTTGCTTCTCCTTCACCTTTTCCCTTCAGAGCCATAAGCGATAAGATGACACCTACATCCCCTGCAACTCTGTAGTACATTGTTTGCAAATTACATGCTTGATTTACAATACCAACTAATGACCCAAGCATCCCATACTTGCCATGAGTTTATAACACATACTCAGTGGTCAAGATTACATCAAAATGGAAACAATACCCCAACGATCAAAACAAGGCCAAAATATCATTGTTGCTTCAACAAGTGATCGAAAACACATCCTCACTACAACACATGATTTGCAAAAATAAGGCCAAACGCTATTGTTGCTTTAAAAAATGATGGAAACACATCATCACTTTCATAGTTTAAAATGCAACACAAAATAATGCTAGACATCATTGTTGCTGCAACAAGTGCTGGAAAACACATCATCACTTTCACAGTTTAAAATGCAACACATGATTGGAAAAATTAAGACCATGACATTCTTCCACACCTAGGCGAACCATTTCTCATTTATCAAAGTGAATGATCACCTCCTTATGGGTCATTCGCTGGTTGAACAACCATTTCATCTGGTTCATGCTCAGATGCTTTGTCCTTGCGACGTTGCTCTGGATGGAGCCTCCAACACGTGGCTCTTTAATGGCCACCTTTGTCACAAGGACTGAAATAAGTCTTCTTCCTCCAAATCTCCTTAACCTGCTTCTTTCTCTTCTGTGGAGAAGGCCTTTCATGCCTCATCCTCTTTCGTGCTGCCATTCTCTTCCAACACTCATAAAAAAAATGGTTATGTAAACCACAAAAAGTACATGTTTTTCGATGCCATGATTTATGTCCATTATTAACAACATGATTGTAATTGAAATGAACATTTGAATATTGAGACTTGTTATACCTTTTCTTTCTGTCTATGGTGTAATTATGGCAATGAGAGCTTGCCTCAACTCTTTCCCTGTAATAGGCATTTCCATGGGATGATGGTGATGAGTTCCCATCATTCTCTTTCCTCGATGATTTCAACGATGTCTTGGAAGCATCTAACACCTTTAAGCATTCTCCTTCAGTGTATCCCAAGCCTCCAAATCGAGGTCTTTGCACGACCTCCAATGGCTAAGTAATCCCTTGGCTATTGACACAAAGTTCTTCTTCTTCCATGTACCTCATCCTGGTAATGAGCCTCATGTTTTTCCCTCTAATTGGTATCTCGACATCTCCAACAAAAATTATACTATGTGAAGATGAAACTGAAGGGAAATCAACATCTTTTACCTCTACTATCGATTTGGAAAGAACTGATGAGGGCTTCTCATCATCTGTTGTTGCTGGTTCACTGGATGTCTTGGCGCATTCCCCAACTTCCTTCCCGACCTACCCAAGTCCTCCTTGACGGGGTAATTCCTCTACTTTGATGGGGTTGACAATGCCTTGGCCATTAATGCCCAAGCCTTTTCCTTCATACCCCATTCTCTTCAGCAATTTGGAGCCAATTCCTGTGGTATGATTTTCAAAAGCGGCGAAATCATCATCAAGAAATGTACATGAAGTCAGAGGATTACTTTTTACCTCACAGTGGTCACGCTGCAGCTTTTCCAACGCCTCATCCTTAGCTTGCAGCTGTCGTAGCAACCTCTATTTCTCCTCTTTCTATTCTTGTAGAAGCATCTTCAATCTAATGTTATCTTCTTGAAGACTGTGCTTGTTGTGCTTCAGTTCTTCCAGGGCCTCTTCCGTGACTCGCAACTGAAGCTACAATCGCTGCTTTTCCTTTGTCTCTTCTTGTAGAGGTTCATACATTATTTCCATCTTTTTGGACACTCTAAGCATGGTCCCGTACATCTCTTTGTCATCCTCCATTGCTGCACGTTCCATTGTTCACGCTCGCAATTCACATCAATGAAAAGACTGCTCTGATACCAAACTTGATCCGAGTTGACTCAACTTCCAGATTTAACCAAGATATTTTGCTTTCATGATGTAGTTAAAATTTCATTTTATAAGTGCATAAATGAACATATATGCATGCTTAAACAAATGGAAACATAATGACGACCAACAAATCATAAACAAGAGATATTGATAACGGAGTTCATCCAGTGTGGACTACGTCTTCAGGCCCGGTGTCAAGATGGTGTTGGTAGCTTCATTCGGTGTTGGAAATGGTGTAGATGTACATGGACTATGTTTTCTATCATACAAGGACATGTGCCCTCTACATTAGTGGCAAAGTCTCTCCACGAGACGTTCGCTACAAGAACTATCACTCACAATAGACCTCCTATCAGCATGACATAATCTTACACATGGTGATAATGAGTATCCCGCCATCATGGCATCAAAGGGAGCTTAACCAAAACACCCATGGTGAAAATGAGTATCCCGCCATCATGGCAACAAAGGGATCTCAATCAAAACATACATAAAAATCCATGATGATACATCTCACATGAAATAGACATGAAGATTTCACATCATACATCAAGAAGGAATCGAAACAACATAGTACATCTCAAAACAAATGATCAAAGAAGTACATGACAAAAACAATTCATATATCTCAACTCTGATGATGACTAAAGAATGGAATACTCAGGTGCTGGATCTGAATGCACCATCGAAATTGTGGAGTCGAATGGCATAAAATCGACTGTCCACACTCTGAAATCTGACATCGTCATGCTAATTTGGAAAATGGCCGAAAAATAGAAGGCTTAGTTGCAAAAACTGACTGCACCACTGAATTTGTGTCATCGAGAGGTGTAAAATCGACTATCCATTTGTTGAATTCTGACACCAACAAAATTTGGGACTGTACGAATCTTTTAGATTCCCTCGCAATTCTCCAAAGATTCCCTCCTCTGTGTTGATTGGAGATCTGCAACTCAAATCAGAAAATTGATCTCGCCATGTAGATCCTTGCGAAATTGTGAGAATAATGACTATAAATTTGGTTGCATTCTGGATCTAGGAAATTTCAGGCTCCAAGGAATTTCGAAGATTCCCTCAAGATTCTCGAAGATTCTCCTCTGCTAGGAATCTACAAATTTACTGCTCAAAATGAAAATCCGACCTTGCCATTGCATTCCCTGCGAAAACCTAAGAAAAATGACTGTAAACTTGATTACATTCTGACAAAACGAATTTTTAACTCCCAAGGAATCTTCGGCATCAAAAGAATATTCCTATCTCAAAAAACGTGTCAAGGTTATGCCTCCTGGAACTGTGTCATAGTTCCACTTGGTCGTGGTTCCGCTGCATGGAACTCCTTTCTCGGGAACCTCCGTTCCGTTTCGTTCCCCTCTCTCTGTTTCGTCCTCTACCCCCACGCTACACCATAGGTCGACTTCTTATATGAAATAGTGGACAGAGATATCAAAGAAATCATTGTTGGTTCAATGGTAAAATTTGGTGACGATAAGCATGGGGTCGGGAAATCGAATCTTGGCCATGCCAAACCTGGCATTTTGTTTTGGTTTAAGTGGCGCATTGTTATAACCGTTCCCGCATTTATGAATGGTGTGATGGTTCCACCGTATTTTGGATGGCGTGTTTGTTATTTATGGTAAAAAGTTTGGTGTGGGCGCCCGAGCGGCGGGCCGACCATTTTGTCCAGGCAGGTTCAAACCCCACCACCCACATATTACAAGTGGCAAGTTTCAAGGGGTGGGGGTGTGGGCCAGGTCCACTGGAGGTGGCCCGTCCACCACCCATATATTTACGTTATATAACATTGGTGCATGGTGGTTGGGGTTGGCGGGGGTCATGGCCCGTCGACCTATTTTCTAATTAAATTTGTTTTAATACATATGGGTTTGGGGGGTGGCAGGGGTCATGGCCCACCATCTCATTACATATATATATATTTTTTTAATTTTTCGTTCTTATAAAAGATATTGATATTTTTTAATTTAAGTGAAAATAAGGGTTATTGGGAAAATTAACCATCTAACAAATTCACCCGCCCACCACCCATATATTTACGTTATATAACATTGGTGCATGGTGGTTGGGGCTGGCGGGAGTCATGGCCTGTCGACCTATTTTTTTTAATTAAATTTGTTTTAATACATATGGGTTTGGGGGGGTGGCGAGGGTCATGGCCCGCCATCTCATTGCATATATATATTTTTTTTAATTTTTCGTTCTTATAAAAAATATTGATATTTTTTAATTTAAGCGAAAATAAGGGTCATTGGGCAAATTAACCATCTAACAAATTCACCCGCTCTTGGGAGCTAAGTTTTCACGTCGGTTGATGTTGAATTAGTAGGACGCTTAACTTGGCCCATTGCCCAACTTTAACTGGCTCTATCTCCTCCATACGAGCTTGGAATTGAGTGCCATTCGCACCGTTGGAATCAGGGTGATAAGCACTTCGATCTGGTGTTAATTTGGAAGCAATATGACCACTTTGAAGTTTGACCATTTCTGAGCCCCCTTTGGTTTATGCATGTGTCTAGAGCCACCTAGATCAGTATTGGTGGGTGTCTGTCGAAACTTTGATGTCTCTTTGATCCAACCTTTAACAATGCCTTTCATGCTTACATAGATCTTGGTGGCATAAAAGTATGAATCCATGAGCTCTTATGGTTTGGGAAAATGGTACATGAGACGATAATTTGTTACTAGAAAAGTAGCAAGCTTCCGTCCGCTGGTATTGCTCAAAGTCAAAGTCTTCACTTCAATATGTGAAACAATCCAGCTGATAACATATGCACATGGGAAGGCTAGGTATCTGCATGCAACCCTGTGTAATCTTGATTTCTGAACATTAATGTATACTTTTGGTTCCTCTAGATCTGCTTTGAAGCTCTTTGCTGAAAAAACTTCATTCACTTTTTGACATGTAAGATTTGATTCCTTTTCCACAAAAAATTGAGTGTTTGAATATACTAGCAAGTTTATTGGCGTACTCTCAAGTACTTCCCCGATACTGCTTTCTATGGTATCTTTATAAGCCTCTCTCTTGGGTGCCATGATAACAATGACTACCAAAGAGATGTGCTCAACAACTATGATACCTGTAGGAGGAAAAGGCACTCATGGAAAGATTACATTAGCTTTTGCAAATAAACGTTCAAAGCAAGATTAGGTAGAAAACACACAGAGTCATGAGAGAGATTGCACAATTCTCATGATCAAGGGAGGGAGACTGGCTAAGGGAACCACACATTGCACAGTCTCAACATCCATTGATGTAGCCTGAGGCTTGAGACTGTGCAATGCGCAGTTCAACGTGGGTATGATAGGGAGAGACTACGCATTGCGCAATTTCAATGGCCAAGGTGGCATGATTGAGCCCTGGGACTACGCAATGTGTAGTTAGGCCATCCTGTACTGCACATTGCACAGTCTCAGAGGCCAAGCTCGCAACTTGCACAATGCCAGTTGGGCAAGGCAGTGCATGGCCATGTGAAGTGCAAATCTGCCCGGTGAGGGTGTAGGAAACACCTAGATATAAGATGCAAGTTAAAATGCATATATTACTAAGTATGGATAAATCAAGTGCAGAAACTCAACAAACTAAAGGAAAAACAAATATGTAAGGAAATTCGTCGAAATGACGATCACTAGTGTGCAAAAAAAAAGAAAATTGATGCGAAACTTATGAAATGCGAACGACAAACTAAAAAAACACTTCTACAAGATAATATAAGTTAAAACACCAACAATCATGAATAGAAACAAGCAAAACAACATTCACAGAAGCAAAATTATAGAAAGCAACAGAAAAGCGGTAAAATATGACAAAAGCAAAACTCACCCGGAAAAGCAATGCAGACTCCACCAAAGGCTCCTTGATCTCCTTGGGAATGCTAGAGCTCCAAGATCGAATGTACAAATGAGATATAGAGGTATCAATTAAATAGATTCAGGCGGATTAGGGTTTATGATACACATGCCTAAAACCAAAGAAAAAGCAACACTTGGTGGAAATTTCTAAAAATAGTGACTGTGCCACCTTCGTGAAACTATTAATGACTCCCTATTTTCTAGGGATGATTTTTTTTTGTTTTTGTTTTTGTTTTTTTTTTTTTCCTTTTTGGGAAACGTGCCATGCACCCTACCAAGGAATATTGTATAGTTCCAGAGAACTAAGCAACTTCCTGGCTCAGTGCATTGCACAATTTTGAGCTTAGTGCTGGCCTGCCATCCATGACTGCACAATTATCAAGCTCAAGGCTGATTTTCCATTCTGGATTGCGCAATTTCCATCATCAAGGCTGGCTTACCTTCCAAGATTGCGCAGTTTCTAGAGGCAAGCACAGGACTGCTGTAAGGTCAATTCAGAAGGTTAACTTGTGACTCAAAAAGATAAGATCAATATCAAAACAAGCAAAACATAAAAGGATAAGTATTAATTTCAACATGAATACTTGACAATATTAAAATATAAGCTTTTGTGGAGAGAAGGGAAAACTCCAAAATCAAAGCATAGGTACAATTTTGGAGGGTGGTTATAGTAACTACAACAATAAGATTGGAAAGGTAATGAGAAGAATAAAGGAAAGTGTGTTAATAAGAGAGGAAAACCTCAGGATACAAATGACAAGGAGAATGCAACACCGTACAAGAAATTCAATACAGTTGAAAGAGGACAAGGATTTTAGTCTAAGTAGAAAAAAAAGGGTGATGGTAGGAAGCCTTTGCAGTGTTGGACTTGTAGCGAGGATCATCGTAGGAGAGATTGTCGACAAAATCATGGTGGCAGACCGCAAATTTATAGTTCTTAGGAGGCACAAACAGTTGGGATGTTGGATAAAATACTCCTTGGATTTATGCAATGTTAGATAATAGGTAGGCTGATCATCAAGCATCTATTATCAATATGGTAGGTAATCTTTGTGATGAAGTTGTTTCTATTTTGGTTGACCCTGGATCTAACTATAGTTATATCAGTCATGAACTGGTGCATAAGTGTGGTTTGAATAAATAAGTGCAGGTAAAGTATTGGTTGGTGCAGTTGGCTACAAGTACTAAGAAAAGAGTTCATCATTGGCTAAGATCCTGAGCATTTGAGCTGAATGGTATGCCTATATCGACACATCTAAACATGTTTCCATTGGGATCATACAATATGTTTTTGGGTATGGGTTGGTTGTATATTCATAGGACTAATGTAGATTGCTATGATAAGGCTATTGAGTGCTTGGATGATGATGGAGAGAAGAGAATATTGCAAGGTAAGAAGAAGCCTACATTAGTGAGGATGGTTACAACTATGCAAGAAAAATAGAATAATAGGAAAGGATGTGTATTGTTTTCACTTCATATTTCCAATGACAAAGGGAAGGATATTGAGGATGCTGAAGCCTTGAAGAGGCATTTGGTTTTGTAGCAGTTTTAGGATGTATTTCCAACAAAGATCTCAGAGTTATTGCCTCACAGGGAAGTGGAATTTTGTATTGAGTTTACGCTGGGAGTAGCACCAACATCAAAGGAACCATATAGGATGAGCATTCTAGAGTTAGTGGAACTAAAGTTGTAGTTGAAGGAAATGTTTGATAAGGGATACATTAGGCCAAGTGTGTCACCTTGGGGTGCACCAATATTGTTTGTAACGAAGAAGGATGGTACTCTCATGTTGTGTATTGATTACAGGTAGCTGAACAAGGTGACGATCAAGAACATGTACCCTCTTCCGCAGATTGATGACTTGTTTGACTAATTGAAGGGAGCAACAATGTTCTCAAAGATCGACTTGAGATCAGGATATCATCATGTATGCATCAAAGAAGAGGATATATACAAGGCTGCTTTTCAGACCAGGTATGGGCATTATAAGTTTGTTGTGGTTCCTTTTGGTTTGACTGACCCTCTAAGTACTTCATATGTTTGATGAATAGTGTGTTGCATCCTTATCTGGACAAGTTTGTGATAGTATTCATTGATGACATATTGATATATTCTAAGAATGGGGAAGAGCATGCAAAACATTTGGCATTAGTGTTAATATTATTGAGAGAGCATCTGTTGTAAGCAAAAATTAGCAAGTGTAGTTTCTTTTAGACATAAGATCATTACTTAGGGCATATGGTTTCCAAGGAAGGTATAACGATGGACCTAGAAAAGATCAAAGCTATCATGGAGTGGGAAACTCTTCAAAATGTGGTTGAGGTCAGATCATTTATGGGATTAGAAGGTTACCCCAGGAGGTTCATAAAAAAATTCTCACAAATTATCTATCCTATTACCTCATTGCAGCGTAAAGGAAAGAAATATGAATGGACAGATGAATGTGCAACTAGTTTTGCGCAGTTGAAACAATGGCTTGAAAATGCTCTGATATTGAACATTGCAAATTCAAGTAAAGAGTTTGTGGTATGTACATATGCTTGCAAGAGGAGACTTGGTAGAGTTATGATGCAGGAAGGGCATGTAGTATGCTACGAGTAAAGTAAATTGAAGGAGCATGAGAAAAATTATGTGACTCATGATATTGAGTTGGCAGTTATCATTCTATTGAAGATGTGGAGACACTATCTTCTTGGTAGAAGTTTCATTGTGATGAGTGATCATAGTGGGCTAACATACTTATTTGACCAACCTAATCTGAATGTTAGGCAAGCTAGGTGATTGGATATGCTCAATGAGTTTGACTTCGAGATCAGGTACATTAAGTGTAAGGAGAACACGGTTAGAGATGCTTTTAGTAGAAGAGTATAGGTAAATCACATTGCAGCTATGAGTTCATATGGGACAAATTTACAGGATTAGATCTTACAGGCAGGGCAACAAGATGACAGGTACCAACAACTTAATCATAGGTTACAACAATAGGGTACAGGTGATCAGGATGTGGATTATCATCTCATGAAAGATGGTTTGGTCAGATTTAGGGACATGATCTATGTGTCAGAAAACCGTGAGCTCAAGAAGCTTATCTTGCAGGAATTTAATGTTAAGTCGTTTTCAGGTCACCCGGGATATCAAAAGAAATTAACAATGGTTAAGAAGTTCTAACATTGGCCGAATCTAAAGAAAAAGGTGGCAGAGTTTGTGGTGAGATGTTTGGGTTGTCAACAGGGTGGTTTATTGAAGTCGATTTTGATTCCAGAGTGGAAATGGGAGGTCATTTCCATGGATTTCATTATACGTTTGCCGAGGACATCTAAACAACATGATTCCATCATGGTTGTGGTTGACAGGTTAAAAAAGGTACCAGACTTCATTCCTATGAAGTCTTCTAATTCATCTAGTGAGGTAGAACATGTCTTCATTGGGGAGATAGTGAAATTGCATGGTATTTTGAAGAAGATTGTATTTGATAAAGATGCCAAGTTCACTTCTAGGTTTTGGAAGGAGTTTTTTTTTTTTGGTACAAAGTTGGCTTTCAATACAACTTATCATCCGCAAACAGATGACTAGACAAAGAGGGTCAACAAGATTCTTGATGACATGTTGAGGATGTATGTCATGCATCATCAATGGAAGCAGGAAGAGTATATTCCGCTGGTGGAGTTTGCGTATAACAATGGGTATCAAAAATCTCTGAGGATGAGTCTGTTTGAGGTACTTTATGGGCAAAACTGTAATACACCCATCAGTTGGAGCGATCCAGTGAACAAGGTGTTGATTGGATCGAATATGTTGGTAGAGATGGAACATGAAATGCAAGTTATTAAGAAAAATATAAAGGCAACATATGACAGGAAAAAGAGTTATGCAGATCAACACAAAACATTTAATGAGTTTCAAGTTGGGGAACATGTGTACTTGCATATTAAACCCAAGAAGATCTGCTAAAGGATTAGATCATGTGTTAAGTTGGCATGTCAGTATTGCGTGACTTTCGAGATCCTTGATAGGATTCGACTAATGGCCTACCGACTTGCACTGCCTCCGATAGTAAAAATCCATGATGTGTTCCATGTGTCATTACTTAAGAAGTATGTGAAATATTTTGATCATGTGATTGACTGGTCTGTATTGCAAGTGGAACCAAAAGGATAATTCCAGCCGAAACCTCAGTGCATGTTGCAGCGAAAAATGCTCATGCTCCGAAATCGATCAAATTAAAGTGCAGTGGAAGCACTTTGGGGCCGATGAAGCTACATGGGAGATGGTTGTTCAAATGCAGGCTATGTATCCTTCTCTATTAATTGGTTAAGCAAATGTATTCTGATATATGTTTTGATGTTGTGTTTTTGTTATATATATATATATATATATACCACATCGAGCTGTGTTATAAAGCTCCATGGGCAGCATGTGTTTTTTGCTGGTTTATAAGTGTTATTGAACACCGAGGACAATGTTCCCCCAAGGGGGAGGGGTTTGTAACAACCCATGGTTGAATTTCTATGTAAATAAAAAAGTAATAACCAAGGTCATGAGACACGTATTCCAAGATGAATGTCAGGGAAAACATAGTGATGGAGTATCACTGGTGATTAATTAATGGCTATGGAAATTAGCAAAGGAAAAGAGGCAATAATTGGTATTTATTTACGAAAATAATGGAAAATAAGAGAAAAGGAAGGTGAAAGGTCACAAATTTTCATGTGAGGAAATTTGAAGGAAAAATGAAGGAAAATGAAGAAAATAGAGGCCTAAATGATAAAAAGGATTCTTAGGACCAGTTCACAGTTTTTGATGGTTAAGATTTTGATAGTTTTATGGTGGATATCTCTCTCTATTCTCTCATCCTCTCATTCTCTTGCACACTTAGAGTTTTCTTGGAGCACTTTGGAGCGTTTTGGCATACTTTGTATTTGGAGAAAGAAGGCAAAGGAAAGCAAGAAAGCACAAGGGAACAGGTGGATCAACAACTACAACTTGATTGCTTTGTTGGTAATAGGTTTCATGTGTGATTTCCTTTCTGATTTATGGATGCATGGGATATGCATGTGATCATCTGGTTATGTTTTGTCATTGACATGGAGGATTGCCTGTATTGATAGTGGTTTTAGGCTCGCCTTTCCATTTCCTGGATAACCATGGTGTCATGGGTTTTTCCACTTAATTGTTTTCTGGTTGGTGCTAATAATTCCTTATGGATGTGGGTTGGAAAAACACTTTGGAAGCCCTTCGTTGGTTGAATTACTAGTCCTGGAGCTAGGATGGACAAATGATCTGGAGCCTTTGAAGGTTGCGGGTTGAGTTACTAGTTCTTGGAGCCCTAGAAAACTTGGTAGAGACTGATATTATTGGTGTTATTTATGTTCAACAGTGAGGTGAAATCATTGGTGGAGGGTTGAGGTGGTTTGGCCTTTGGAAGCCATGGTTTGGTTTTGTTTGGTTTATTCCATGAGATCCCACATTCACGCTTAGATATGGCACAAGTGTGATTGGATAAAAGAGAGATTTGGTTCAGCCCAATATATGGTTGGGTGGTTCGTGAAAGTCCTTGACTTGGTTGGATTTTGCATATGATAATAAGAGCTCTTTTCCTATTGTATTCTATGATTACTTGTACTTGTTATTATGTAGCTTTGATGGTTGTTCTATCATGGTTATTATTCTGGTTATAAGCATGATTCCATAATAGGTTCTTGCTAAGAATCTTGATATGTTTTGATTAGTTGATAAATGGTTAATGAATGCATGAGCTAACATATGTTATTGCAACTATTATGAGAGGGCATTAGACCTTCTTGGTGATTCTCATATAGTTTTAGACCTGTATGTTTAGATTTGCATTCATGACCTGCAGATTACTTGTTCACCATATGTTTGACGAAATGAATGTCATGGTTAGGCATGGTGAGGTCAAGTCCTTGATAAATTTTTGTATGAATGGATTTATCCTGATGTTATTCATCATTATGGAAAGTTTCACTATTTTTTGGGCAGTGGTCTAGAGGCTATCCTGAAATGCTGGCTAAGAATTCGGGACCGCACCCTTTGAAATGGAAGTTTTGGGCCATAACCGCACCCTTAGAGGCTTATGCATGCGGTTGGAGGCCTATAACAACACGAAGGCCTTGTCATGCATTTTTTTGGCCCTAAGTCACTAAAAAGGAAATCTAGCTCAGGGTTTGGGCACTGGGAGTGGTTGTGTTGCTTCTGAGTGTCCTGAAAGCCCAATAACATGTCAGTTTGAGGTTGGTAAGTTCTAATTGTCGACTCCATTTCCTCAACTGGATCTAGGAGGTCGGTTCATGTCATAGTAGCTCTTTGTCTCATGTTTACTCTGACAGGTTAGTGAAACTAGGTAAATGTGGAAGGGGTGGTTACAAAATTAAGATGAGAAACAACATTTTTATCTATAAAAAAGCCAATAAAAATGTAATTTACTAGAGAAAACTCCTAAGCCTGGATAATCATGTATAGTGTAAGTACATATGCCATACAACATGTTGTAGCTTCCATTGTTATTTTCGTCTTATTTTCAGTTTTATCACAAAAATAAATAAAAATAAAAAGAAATGAAAAATCAAACCATTGTTTAAAGGCCATGCAGGTTTAAGAGGCGGGATCAAGTGATAGCTTGATGAGTATGATGAGGTAAGTTGCGGGGAAACAATAAGTGTGAAGGTTAATTAAGGCTCAACCCCCACAATTGACTGTGACGTGAACGGGGGTTCAACCTCAATGTAGCTCCCTTATATTCTTTACCCCTGCAAAGTCTAAAGAAATGAAGTATTTTTTTTGATTGACGAGATGGCTTTGAATGTAAACTTGTGAGAAGATTTGGGCCGTCCGGTTGACAAGCCACAGATCCAATGCTAATTGCACAAGTTAACTTGAAAAGGTTTGTTTCAAAGATTCGATGCGATGGTGTATTTGCCAGAAGATCTAGGCCGTCCAATCAACAAGCCATAGATCCAACGGTAATCGGGCGGTAACTTATCGAACACAACGGTATATCAAACATAGTTTAAACTTGCTGAAGTCTAGTCCAATCTTAGCTGTCCATCCAAAAAGGCGGGATGCAACAAATATCGGGCGAAGAAATAATCGGGTTTTAGCGCTAAAGTCAGACTCGATAGATTATTAATTGGCGGTTTATATATCCCATCGGGTCCGTATGGGAGTCAACATAGCGTTGAAAAGACGGACTCGATAAGATTTATTTCAAATGGGTTTAAAACCTTGGGAGTTCTGGAGTATCAGACCATTGATTGAACGAATGATCGGATGACTCATGCACAGCTAAGGCAGACCCAATGGGTTTATGAATCAAGATGTTAAGTCTTTTCAGTTCCGTGCCAAACTAATGTTTTGCGTAAAATAGCCGATTTCGTTGTTTAAGTGAGATATTGAGAATTAGTGGTGGATGACTAAAACTTCAAAGAAAGGTGATTGGTCGGGTTTTCTTGTGTTTCGGCCAATCAAAACGCACCCAATACATACGTGAGCCCAGGTCCACGCACGAGTTTGAGTCAAATACAATTTATTACGATTAAAACACTTTAATCATTATTGGAGCATCTACAAAGGAACTCAACAACCAAACAACAGGGCTGAAACAACCAATAGTCATCATCATTTTCTAACTTCCGTTACCTCCAGTTATTCTATGCTTTTTAGAATGAGGTGTCTTTTATCCTGTGTGTAATGTTCTGTAATAATTTGTAATAATTTTTACTCTAGGCAATCAGGAAAATAGTTAAGTAGTTTGACAGTTTTGGTGATCACCAACTGTCTTATAATGTATAAAAAGAGGTAAATTTACAGGAAAAGGGTTCGAATTTTGGAGAACTTGGAGACTAAGCTACTGAATTCCTGATACAAATGTTGATTAATGAATAATCAGAAGTTTTCCATACGTTGTTGGGTATGATTTTGTGTCTTCTCCGTTATGTGTCATCCTATGTTTTCTTCCTTTGAGCATAGTAATTGAAGCCGCAAGCCTTTATTTGCCTATGTAAATAAAGTTAAATTCCTTAAAGAGCGCTCCTATACTTGAAGTTCCCATCTCTGCATTTCTTCTAAGTTACAGATAGTGGTTTCTATATAAAACAACATATTATCTATAACTTCTCCCAGTGTCACAGATAGTAGATCCTATGTTAAACGGCATATTGTCTATGACTTATTCAATCTTTCTTCATTCATCAGTTGTATTCAGCAATCAAATGGCATTCTGATGTTATCTTGTCACCTAAGTATTGAGAATCAAGAACCAGATTTCCCAGGTCCTTCATTTGAGAACACAATATATAATTAATTGACAAACAAGTGACAATCTTTGTAATCATTAATGTCTTAAGCACAATTTCTATACAGCCAGGAAATTGGTTTCTTAAGGTACAACACAACATAAAACTCCTCTCTGTTGCGATGGGTCTTGATGCATCGTACACATTTATCCCTTCCCATAATTCCTTAAGTTCATCTACCAATGGTTGTAAGTAGACATCCATAATCTTCACTTGTCTTCTATCGGGGACTATGAGAGCCAACATAAGATTTTCATTCTTCACAAACAACCATGGGGGGATATTGTTATTGATCAGTACTATAGGAAAAAAAAATAGTTTGTGCTTTCGAGGGAATATGGGTTGATTCCATCCATGGCTATGTCGAGTCATAGACTTCGTACTTCATCCTTGATTTTTTCAGGCCATGTATCCTCTATATGCTTCATGGCTATTGAATTTGTTGCGATTTGCATAACTCCCGACTCACTTCTGTGTGAGGCATGCCATTTCTGCAACATAGTTATTTCTTTGCAATGAAAGAGCATTTGAATCCTTGGGATTATAGGTATGTGCCTCAATATCTTATGAGGAGGACCATGTGATTTACCCATTTTTATTTATTTATTTACGGTACCTATCATGCCCACATTTTAGACATATCTCTTTATTTGCATATTCTCCTCTATATGGAATACAATTATTTGGTCATGCATGATATGATATGTACTCAACACCAAACATTTTCAACAACTACTTTGCCTCATCGCAGCTACCCGAGAAGTCATTGTCACTCGGAAGAACCTTATAGTTTAATAACCTGTAGTTGGTGGAGAATATAATTGTACAATATCAATATTTAGTGTCTGTAAAATCAACCATTTTTAATGTTGATTGTGTGATAATATTTCTTAAAATATAAGAGACTTGATCAATTATGCAGGTGAATTACCTCAATATTTCTGAGAAGTATGCATTCGACATGCCAAACTTGTCTTTCAAGTTGTACAACAACGTTATTGTCCCCAACTGAGTAGACTTTGACTTGCCACAAGGTCCAAAGAGAGGGTTGGTGGAAGCAACTTTTTAGGCTTTTGAATAAGGTATCAGTGATACGAGCATCATCCCCTAGATCATCATTCTAGAATGCATCTAACAAAATTGCCTACATGGAAGTCATATCCCATAAGTAATCATCCATACTAAATTCTATTTGATTGCCTCCATTGCCAACTTGTGATGAAGAACTACTATTTTTGTAGTCATTCCTAATTGGGTAATCTAGACGTAGTGGGAATTGAATAGATGGTTGGTTCAACCATTATTATGATGCTTCCTCTTCGAGTCTTGCTCTTAATGCAACCTTCTCTCGATTTGAAGTTGTAGTGGGGTACACCGAAAGATGGTAGGTGGGTCGCTCATCATCATTAGAATCTTAATTTCAAAAATTATTGAGCATCAGTGCAATATCAATAATATTAGTAAGCACGTCAATGTAATTGGTTTGTTGAAATTACATTATACCAAACAATTATTACCATTGTTTATCTAGGAATGCGGTTGGAAGATGCCATGTTCCAATTGGCAAGGTGAAGTGGCTGCCATTTTTCATATACCAACTACTTGCAATATGCTGCTCCTAATAGGAGTTTTCGACGTTTTCGAAATGGAGAAATATTTTCTGCGTTTGAACTCGATTCTGAATCAAGATCATACAGATTTGGATACATTTTTATTCAAATTGAAATGGATTAAAAAAATCAATTAGATAGCCAAAATATAAATAAAATTTGAACTTCCTGGAGATGGAAAGGGTAAACTCCGCGAAGGAATTTGATTAGCAATATGGAACGAAGTGGAATTTGAAGAATTGGCCATGATATTATCAGATTTTCTCCCCACATTTGAGAAAAATCAGAATTAAAATTTTGTGTACATATCTAAAATTAATTTTGAGAACCATATAACCACAATCTGAATTTTAATATAATTTTCAAACCATTTTTCAAGAATAAGGCGACTCTAATCAGAAAATGTATACTATGAACTAGTGTAATTCATGTGGATGCGTCCTAAAAGATAATTTGAAATGAATATGCCATTTTATGTGAAAATAAAATTTTAGATAGCTTTTAAATCCTACTGATGCTCTTATCAGGATGAATTGCACCAATGCATTTAAATCTTAACCCGAGGTGTTCAAATAATACTTGCATCCGTTTTTGACATTTCGAAAATAAATAAAAAAAAGCATTTTATCATATCGATGCTCTTGTAAAAAACAACATGGGTCCACCCTTGTTTCTGGGATTTTGAAAATAAAAACGAATACTACCATGTGAGCGCTCTTATAACCATTAACCATTACAACACCAATGCATTTAAATACAAACTACATCGTTATGTTAATATATTAACCACACCATTTCGGGATTTCGATTATATATATGTGTGTGTGTGTGTGTGCGTTGATAAAATTTGGCGCCCCGGTGATTTCTATGTGCTTTACTATCGAACGCACCAATGTTTAGACTAAGTGAAAAAAAAATGAGTTTTTATTTTTTATTTTTTTTAAATGAGCGCTGATTGATTTTTCAGAATCTAGTTTCATAAAGTCTTTTAAATAGTAAAAGGTTATTCATTATTTCATTATTTTCCCAAAATTTCAAGGGAGTGATTTGCAAGAGAGCCATACCAAGAGCACTATGCAACAACATAATACTTTGGAGTAGCAGAACTATTCAGAAGATCGGAAGTTGAAAAGTATGGTGATTCACTCAAAAGCCTGCATAGTAAATTTTTTAAATTTTATTATTGATTTTACTAATTAAAAATTTTACAATTTATGTTAGGGTTTAATTAAAAGAGAGATAATTTGCAAGAGAGACATATTGGGAGCACTGTGGAGTAGAAAAATATTTTGGAACCACAGAAAGATCATAATTTCAAAGGTATGGTGATTCACTCAAACCCTGCATAGCAATTTTTATTTTTATTTTTAATT
>APFE030681636.1:52312-96935 GCA_000404065.3 Pinus taeda
ATATATATGGATTTTTTGATGAATAACAGATTTAAAAAATCAGAATAATTGCTTTGTCACAGGTCGATGTTTCCAAAAAAGAGAAAATCTCATACAAAAAATTGGTGCATCCATAACATAAACACGCATTGGTGCGTTATGTTATATAAACGTATTGTTACAATATCTTTTTTTGCATGACCGGTGCCTTTTCTGAAAACGCCAACACCGGGGCGTTTAATTCTTCAAGCACCAGTATTGTTTGCAATTAACGCCCCGAAGCATTGTAATTCTTAAAGCACCAATGCTTTCATAGAAATAATGGCTCGGTGCTACAAAATATTATTTCTAGCCCTAGTGCATTATTAAAATTAATAGCACTAACCCTTTTATATCAGTAGCACACCGGTGCCTCTATACAAATCATACGCATCGACGCTGCGAGTTTAAATTAAAGCACCAGGTTTGTAATATTTTTTTGCTTGCCTTGGTGCCGTTCCTAAAAAAGAACGCCCTAGGGCGTTTTTAAATATATAGTCACCGGGGCAATATACATTTCAGGGACCAAAGTTCTTTCCATTCAACGCCTTTGTGCTTTTAGTTATGTATGCAACCTTGATGCTTTTATATATTTAGCACATCGATGTTATTTTTCCATGAACTGCATCACTAAAAAAACATCCGCTAAAACCTCTGACCGCCCAATTTTTTTTAGTTGTGATAAAGTTCCATTATAATCTCGCTAAAACATCCACTACCGCAAACATATGTTTTAGCGAATGTTTTTTTGACAATTTTTGCCAATTTTATAACACTAAAAACTTTTGTTATAACCTCTGCTAGAAGGTATTTTCCTTGTGCTATATTATTATTTGTTAAAAAGTTTACATTCCTTTTATGTTATGATAATTTTCTTGCACCATGCCTATAGGGGGCTTGAGGATTGAGCAAAATCTCCATCTTTTCAGTGAGCCTCACGCGGGATCTACTTCTGGATCAATTTGTTTGTAAATATTTTTATTGTGAATTATAACCCTCCACTGATCGACAATGGTTTTCTGCTCAACAATGTGTCATTCCTTTCCATGCATTAAATTAAACATTTTTTAATTTTGTTCTCCTCGTGGATTTGTGCTAAAACTGACAAAATAGGAATGCGCGAAATTTCTTCAAAATAAATGAGGAATGCCATTAGTTTAAAGGATGAACCCTTAGTATCTTGGTTAGCAGTGGCTCGAGATATCGTGATGTCTAAATATGGACTTCAATTGGCGCTTACAAAATATCTTGATCTTACGATGAAGTAAATGGGACTTTTATCAGAGTAAATTTTTGAAATTTATCTTGATTCAACATAATATTGTGATCTGAAATTAACAATTGAAGGTTTCTTGTAAAATTTTGCTAGCTAGTTCATGTCTTGTGGGAAATGGGTCGAAATTGCAACAACACATAAACTTAGTAAACTTAGTTAAATTTTGCAGATCTAAACAGTGAAAAATAGACAACATGCAACATCACAAAACAACAATTTGATGACGGATTTCATCCCTCCTGGGCTATGTCTCTAGGTCTCGCTTCAATGTTGGCCCTTTATATTATATATTCAAATTTGAAATTACATATGCATAAAATGATCAAATTGCAAAAATAACACTGCCATGGTGTCTAGAACACCCAAAAACCCCCGTGTAGGCTCTTCTTGGGCTCAAAAATGTTGAAAATGACAAAGTTAGGCCTCCTTTTTCATTTCCCTTCTAATTGTTCTGCAAAATTGACCCCCTGTCAATATTGGCAACAAATCATGTCTTTGGCGACTTTGCACAATGAAAAATACGCGCGGGTTTGGCCACAATTTCGCTAATAAAAGTGTAAATTGTTAGACAGTTAACCGACCCTCACACCCCAAGTTTTCACCCTCCTATCGGTCGTATGGAAATTAATGTGACCAGGGGCGCCGATTAGAGGAAACGTGCCTGCCAGCTCCCCACTCCAGGTCATATGTCCGTTGTGAAAACCATGGGCTGGGCGTGAGCAGGGTGCCACTTGCCTGCCCCTCCCAAGATCATAGTCGGTGGTTACATGTGGTTTAATGGAATCGGTGTTGGGGGCTAACTCACAGCCCCTTCCACCTCTTCCCATGGTCAAGTGATAACACATATAACTTGGGACTATACTTCTTGGCATTTATCTACTCGCTCCCAATGCCTTTTCACTCGGTCATATAATATTTCACATAACTCGCCCGCCCGACCCGCCTCCCCCCCAAAACACGTAACTGTTCAACCATAAATATAACTCCATTGTTGTATATAACAGGAACCATGGTGTGGCCTAACGATAAGGCAAACAATTGTGTTTCCGTAGGTTGTGGGGTCGAACCTCGCAAAGTTCAGTCAATTTCCTAACAAAAAATTTTAGCCAACAAACTTAAGCCACATGGCAACCTTTCATTGGACAATATGGTGGCTTGTGGTTGGACAAACCACAATCACCACAACCAATAGAAACTCACCACTTGCCCAGTTTTGATTGGTCCTCTGACAACCATACTACACAATCACCTTCTGACATTAGCATCACATCGTCATACTGCCTGCTCAGTTAGCTTCCCAATCAATCCTACAAGTTGACTTTTTAGTTATTTGCCATGAACTTTAGAATGCGATAAATTTCCCATATGGTGTTAGATTGAGGTGATTCAAGCGTCACGGGAATAAAAAAGACAATATCTACGATTTTGGCACTAGTTTAAGGAGAATTTGAACACTTTTACTTCTGAGCATATTTTTGATCCTGTGGATCATTCCTCCCCACTGGAAGCTTTTGGACCACCAAAACTTTGTTTTTACTCAGCAAGTAAGTGAGGGTACAACTCCCTCAATTTCCGGATATCAATCCACATTGGTTTACTTGGATTCATACCTTTGAGTCCCACTCGAAGATACTCCACATTGCCTCTGTGTGGAGTCCTTATCCTCCTGTAAGGAATTGAGTATTCCTGTAATTCATTGAAATATTCAGGAGAAAGATGTTCTATAGATGGAATCCAAACATTCTCTTCATGATCATCAATTATTATAGGTTGATACAATCCCAAGTTTTCCACATTCACAATAGAATAAATTTGCATGTAAGGTGGAAAATCTAATCGGAAAGCGTTGTTACCAATATTCTCCAAGATTTTGAAAGGACCTTATCTGATTGGCTTGAGATTTTTACCCTTAACTTGAAGTCTTTCCTTGTCGATATATAACCAAACTTGATCTCCCACTTGGAAATCACGATCAACTCAATGCTTGTCATGTATTTCTTAGTACTTTGATTTGCTTTTCTCTAGTTGTTCTTGTATTCTTTGATGCACTAGCTGAATTTGTTCAATGAAATGCTTGGTTTTGTCCACATCACTATGTCCATCTACTGCAATATATTTACCAAAGATGAAACCTAAAGGAGACTTTGGTAAATAACCCAAATAATGTTCAAATGGAGATACTTGTGTAGATGAGTTCTTGGCATGATTATAGGCATGCTGGATGTAATGCCAATGTTCATCCCAAAGTTTAGGATACTTACCACAACATCGTCGAAGGAGGTGCACTACTATTATGTTCACCACTTCTGTCTAGCCATTGGTTTGTGGATGAAATGCGATGCTCTTCTTCAACTTTGTGTCCCTGAGTTCCCATAAACTTGACCAAAACTTCCGAACAAATTGAGAATCTCAATAAGAAATAATAGAATTGGGTAACCCAAAGTTAACCCATACGTTTTGGAAGAACATATTTGCGGTCTGTTCAGCTGTAACTTGTTTCTTACATGGAATCAACACACACATTTTGCTTAAACGATCCACAACAACATATAGATAATCATGACATCTCCTAGACATTGGTAGTCCCCCAACAAAATCCATAGAAATAGTTTCCCAAGGACGAGAAAGAATAGGAATTTGAGAGTACAAACTGAATTTCCTATTGCCTGGCTTGCTAGTAGCACTCATGGAACATCCTTTTACGTATCTTGAAACAATTTCATTCATGTGAGGCCAACAACAATACCTCTAAATTTTAGCAACTGTTTTGCCTACACTAAAGTCACCAAAATAAGAGAAGTGTGGGCTTCCCTTATGACATTGTCTCTTTCGCCTCATGGAACACATAACTTGCTAAGATGATACAACAACTGGTTACGAACATGATAATCCAACTCTTGAACATGATTTCTTTGACTCAAATTTGCATAAACATCTTTAAAATTCATCTTGAGCATACTGTTCAATGTAACTTTCATGCATGATTGAGTTATGCTTAAGAATAATAGATGCATTAACAATATGCCTTGATAACATATCTACAACTTTGTTGGATATACCTTTCTTGTACTTAATTACCAAATGAAATTTCTATAGGAATCCCATCCACTTGAAATGTATAGCTTGTTGTAGCTTGGTTTGTGATTGTAAATTTTGCAAAGGTTTATGGTCAGTATGTATAATCATTTCTTTACCCATAAAATAATTATTCCATTTCTTCACGCTTTATACCAAAGAATACAACTCTTTATCTTAAATTGGATAGTTAATTACTGAATTCATAAATGTTTCAGAAAGATAACAAATAGGCTTACCATGCTGCATTAAAACTGCTCCCATCACATAATCACTTGCATCCATTTGAATCTCAAATGGTTATTTAAGATGTGGAGGTGCTAGAACTGGTGTTGTACAAATTTTATCTTTCAAAGTGTCGAAGGCTTTATGTTGCTTGCCTCCCCCCTAAAAGACCTGTTTCACACTTGTCAAAGCATGTAATGTTGCTGCAATGAGTGAGAAGTTAGCGATAAATTTTCTCCAATATTGGGCTTCTCCAAAAAATCTCCTAACTTCTATTACTTTGTTAGGTTTAGGCAAATTCACAATAACATCAACTTTTGAGGGATCAATCTTCAATTCACCCCCTCCTACAATATGACCCAAATATGCCAAAGAGGTTTTCCCAAATTCACACTTAGATATCTTCAAATATAACTTCTCTTTTTTCAAGACATCTAAAACTTGTTTCACATGTTCTTCACGAGTCTAACTGAAAGTCATAATATCGTCTAAGTAGACTATGAAAAAATAAATCAAGGAAGGGTCTCAAAACATCATTCATAACTCATGAAAGTTGCAAGTAAATTGAAAATCCAAAACAACATAACTAACCATTCAAACAAACCTTGTTTTGTCTTGAAAGCAGTGCTCCAAATATCATCTTCAACAATCCTTATATGATGATAACTACTTCTCAAATCTAACTTAGTAAAGTAAACAACTTCCTTTAATTGATATAGCAAATCATCAATGCGGGGAAGAGGATAATGATTCTTTACCGTAAACTTATTCAAAGCTCTGAAATCCACACACATGTGCCATGTATCATCTTTCTTTGGAACCATGTCAATAGGAGACCCACAAGGAGATGTGCTAGGATTTATTACCTCTTTTTCAAGAAGCTTTTGAATTTTCTTCTTGATTATGCATTCTCCAAAACTAGCATTCTATACATGCCAATGTTTGGAAGTGGTGCATCTCGCTGTAAGTGAAGCTCATGTTGGATTCCTCTTTTAGGAGGCAACCCTTCAAGTTCCTGAAACATCTTGTCATAAGTGTTAAAAAATTCAAATAATTCATTCTTGAGTTTAGAATCACATCTTGTGAAAGCTTCAGATTCAATAGTATCTTTATCTTTAATGATCAACAACACAAAATCTTACTAGCATTTACATGCGTTTTCATCTGTCCAACACTAACAAGAGATAAGTTCATCTTCTTGCGATGTGCTCCAACAATATACTCAACTCCATATTTAAAAATATGATATTTTTTCTCATGATGATAGAATATGGGTTTTCGGTCATACAAGTATGGACACCATAAAACAATTCTGCAAATATCAAGTGGTACAACATCAAGCTCTACCTCATCTATAAAATTAGAAGTGCTAGCAATTTTGAGATTACAATTTCTTGTCACTTGTAATTTGGAATCATCACACACCCAACCCAAAGGGTAAGGTTTAGTATGATGTGTAGTCTCGAGATTTAGTTTCTTGACAATTACTTCAGAAATAAGATTGACTTGGGATCCACTATCAAACAATGTATCAACTTTTGTATATTTTGTAATGACCCTGATATGGAAAATATCACTTCTTTCTTTGAGATTCAATATGCTTAATATGCTAAGTCCTAAACTAGTGAGGATAGAGGTGTAGATGGAGGTGAAGGAGGAGGTGAGGATGGAGGTGTAGATGGAGGTGAAGGAGGAGGTGGAGGTGGAGGCTTGCTCCCATCACCACCATTACCTTTTGGATGATTATAACTATATCCTAGCAACCTTGTTGTCCTCTCATTGTACAACACTTTCACCATATTAGACATATCATAGAAAGGCTTTCTAAAAGCTCTCTCATCCTTAGACATCAACTCTTTCCCTTCTTCATGTGCCATGACTGGTGGAGTTTGTGGAGTTTTTGACCTCCTTGAACCAATTTGAGGGTTTGGTTCTTAAAGCACTCCTTCTCCTCTTCTCAATTTAGACCTTGTAATCATTCAAGAAAACACTTGCAAAAAATGTGAAACTTTCAAAACAACCATGTTCAGTTACCAAATTGATATGAAATTAAAATTGAAGGTTTCTTGTAAAATTTTGCAAGCTAGTTTATGTCTTGTGGGAAATGGATCGAAATTAAAAAATCACATAAACTTAATAAAATTACTGTTTGGAGACTTGTGTGGTTGATATTTGAAGAGTGAAATTTCAGAATTTAATCCACGTGTCATTTTTAAGGTATAAGTTTCGAGTCACCAACTAGACTCATCATCAGGACAATCATTTGTAATTTTTTTTTGATTTAAACTGTGAAAAATAGACAACGTGTAGTATCACAAAACAACGATTTGATGACGGAGTTCACCCCTCCTGGGCTATGTCTCCAGGTCCAACTTCCAATGTTGGCCCTTTATATTATATGCTCAAATTTGAAATTACATCAACATACAATGCTCAAATTACAAAAATAATACTACCATTGTGTCCAGAACACCTAAAAATCCCTGTGTAGGCTCTTCTTTGGCTCAAAAAGGCTAAAACATGACCAAGTTAAGCCTCCTTCTTCATTTCCCTGCTAAATGTTCTACAAAATTGATCCCTTGTCAAAACTAGCAACGAATTCTATCTTTGGCGGCCTTGCACAATGAAAAATTCGCGCGAGTTCCACCATAATTTCGCTGATAAATGTGAAAATTTTCAGTTAGTTAAGCGACCCCCGTGACCCAAGTTTTGCCCTCCTATTGGTTGTATGAAAATTAATGTGACTAGGGGCATAGGACAGAGGCCACGCGTATGCCGAATCCCCGCTCCAAGTCATATTTTTGTTACGAAAACTACGATCTAAGCGTGGGCAGGGTGCCACGGGCCCGATCCTTCCGAGATCACATCTAGTGGATATTAATTGTCTAATGGAACCGATTTTGGGGGATAACTCCCCACTCCTTCCGCCTCCATCCACTGTCAAGTGATAACACATATAACCTAGGTTTATAACCCTCAACACTTATCCGCTCGCCCTCGATGCCTTCATGCTTGGTTATATAATATGTCACAAATCCAGCGCTGGGGCGATTAGGTGAGCCCTCCGGCTCGATGCCGCCCCAAAAACATGCCAACCGTTCGACCATAAATATAAGTTCGTTGCTCTATATAACAAGAACCATGGTGTGGCCTAACGATAAGGTAGATAGTTGTGTTTCCAAAGGTCATGGGGTCAAACCCTGCCAGGTTTGGTTTGCCACCTAACTAAATTTTAGCCAACAAACCTAAGCCACGTGGTAGCCTCCCATAGGGTCACATGGGAACCTTTCATTGGGCCACGTGGTGAACTGTGGTTGGCCCAACCACAATCATCACAACCAATAGAAAATCACCACTTGTCCAGTCCTAATTGGTCCTCTAACAATCATACTACACAGTCACCTATTGATGTCAGCGACACATCATTGTACGACCTACCCATTCCGCTTCCGAGTCAACCTATAAGTTGAAGTTTTAGCTATTTGCCAAAAACTTTAGAGCGCGATAACTATTTCATACTGTGTCAGATTGAGGCGATTCAAATGTTGTTGGAATCAGAGCAACGAGATGTACAATTTGGCACTAGTTTGGGGATAATTTGAGCACTTTTATTTTTGAGCATATTTATGACCCCCTAGATCAATTTGATGCGTAGGGCAATTACCGAAGCATTAAGTGTCTTTATGAAATTACTAAAATGAATTCATGGTGCTTTTCATTGTTTTTTGCGATTATTTCTTCAAATAGGGTTAGGAATTTGCATATAATTTTTAATTTTGAAATTGATTGAACGAAGAGAAGAATGTTGATGTAACATGCGCTTATTGCTGGAAAATTAATTTTAAAAATGAAATAAAAGCCTGCGACGAACCCCTTATTCAAATTAAAAATGGAAAAATTTTACCTTCACGTTTTTAAATTAATTAAAAAAAGCATGGTGGTTAAGATGGATCTATGTTAGTGATTTCACTAGCATATGAAATGATAGCATTCCAACTTTTATTTTCTACATTTGGTTTTCTTTATATGCACTCACAAATTACCTTTACTCAAGGTTTGGGGTTTATTTAAAAAAAAATGTTAGCATTAGTATTTGATGGTGTATGAATGTCTCTTATGTTTGCAAATCGAGGAAGTAGATATAATATATATAGAGTTACAGTTCATATTGACCCTGTAGCCTTGTTGCGTATCTAGAAGTTTGCACAATGGCTTCCAACTAATTTTTAACTTATATGTAATTTTTTTAATAAATAAATAATTGTAAATCGAGAATTTAATCCAGAAGAATCACTCATTGCTTCTGCATTGCTCTAATTGCAATCAGGTTTTGTATAATTGTCTGAATGCGAACATAAAATTGTGATCACAATGTTGGTGCAGAGGAATACATTGTGTGGAGTGCAGAAGCTTCCTCTGCACAGTGAAATCTCAACACAAGGAAACATAATAGCATTAATTGTAGATTTGTTTAGCCCCCCCCGCCTACATAAAATACCCGCAACCATGAAACATAATAAGATTAATTGCAAATTTGTTTAGAGCACCCCACCCCCCTCCTACATAAAGGACCCACAACTATGTCAATTATGACATCAATTGGAAGAACAGTAGCAAAACAATGTCAGTTTCAGAGCACTGATTGACGAAATAGCCACTCACAAAATCATTTTTTTTTAAATGAATTGTTAGGCACCAACAAATACCAAAAATAAATGGACCTCCACTAGGGGAATTATGTCCCATCAGAGCTCACTTAGCCAATCTAAAAATTGATTTTTTATTTTATTTTATTTCCAAAAAATGAGAATATCATTTTTGAATTTACAGGGAAATATAAATATTGAGCATTTTCCTGCAAAATTTTGGTTAAAATTGCAAAAACACAGTGAAATAATTCAAAGTCAATGCATTTTGAAAGCGAGGCGAATGTTGTAGTCCATGGCGAGGCAGGGACTAATAACCTATGTTTAATATAGTGATCCTTAGCCAAGACCCCAAAATTCATGTTGGTGTATTTGGCACTGCATGTTTTGAGTAGATATCTTACAAACAATGTCCACTTGATGAGGTTCTTAAATGGTTATGTTGCTTCGTGGATGTCATTATCTTCCATTTTGACATACTTAGTGAATATGGCACTAATATAATAAAAAAATGCTTCTTAACATAGAACAAGGAATCAATGAACCTTCATTTTGACAACATTTATAGATGGTGTCAAGTGTCCATGTGTGTAAAACCACTACTAGTTCTCATTGATGTTTTAATATTTTCACAAATTTGTAAACTGGCTTTGATATTCCATGGTCAGGTCACTAAAACCTATATTGACGTATAGCTACTACATTGAACCTATGGTTCATTATGGGACCATTCTTCTTGTATTTTATAGTGATTTAATAGGAAATGAAATACACCAAATAAATTCTTTAATTACTATGACATGAAAATAGAGCTAAAATATATAAGGCACACATTGGAACACTTAAGTACCTTAAGAAACAAGATGTGGAAAAACCCAACAAGAAATAAAGGATTGGGTATTTGTATCTAATGGAAGTTACAATTCATACTATGAAGCAAGCAAAGCTGGTTGTAAAGCTACAACACTCCATGATATACTATAGTCCTCTACATATTGTTTCTCTCTCTCTCTCACTCACTACTCCATTAGTATCTCCTCCACACTCACTACTTATATTGTGAAACATAATGGTGACCAAAGAAAGTGAGTCCTTTTCCATGTTTAGAATGTGAGATAGTGGATCCATGATGAAATCTTCAATAAGCCCTGATCAAACCAAAGAAAAATACAACAAAAACGAAACAATATTTAAATGATGTACATAAGAGAATGTTATAATACTCAACCACATGAATGATGCAAGCTCTCTAAAGATAAAAAGGGTTATATATTTATACATCTTCATTGGGGTTTAGGGTAATAGCCCCAATATGGTGAGTATGTTAACCTAAGCAAATGCACACAAATATAATAAGTTGGGTTAATTACTCATATGTGGACTCAATAAAGCTACCAATATCACATCAAATAAAGGGGCAACATGTGGCCTCTAACAAAGATTAGCCGTAATGTCAACACCCCACATTTTGTTCAATTATAAGCCACAAAGAGCACATTACATCTATAAATCATCATAGTATATCATCACAAAACGCCCCTTAATTTGGTTTGTGGCCGTCCAAAGGCATAATATTTGTAGCGAAAACCTTCACAATCTTATATGCGAACGATTGTGATACAAAGAGTCTTTTTGATGGAGAAAACAAGTGTTGTTTAGAAATAGGAGAAGAAGCTAAAATAAGAGCCTAATATGGGGCTAACTTTAACTTCTATTTAAGGGGTGGCAGAAGGGGGAAGTATTCTACTAAATCCTGATGGAATACAAGAAGTAAAGTACACTTGGGGGCTTTGATCCAGGTGGATATTGGTGGCCACCCACCTATTCCACATAGACCCCCCAGTCAGTTTCATCTGTTTCCTTAATTGTAGCACACTTTACTATTTTTGGCAGTCTTTTAGGTCCTGAACTTCTGGAGCCATTTTGATGCCCTAAACAATATTTTTAGGGAAAAAAGAGAGACCTAAATTATCCCAAACTACCTTACTAGTATGTTTTTAGCCTTCTCTTTGACATCTTTGAAACGAGGTATTATGACAGCCAAACGGAGATCGTATGCCAAAGTTACAACCTCGGGGAGTTGACATACCAATTTACCCAAACGGGGCCCATAGTTTTGGCACTTCATCTCCTAGGGTTAGGTTTTTCGATGTTTAGGGTTTCCCACTATTTCTCAATAATAAATAGGCCTTTGAGCCTCATTGTAACTCAGTTCAGAGGCATGTAGCCACCACATCTCTTCTCAGAGATAAGCTACCATCACCCGAGCTAGTCTTATTTCCATTATTTTTGTAAGCATACTTCAATATTTTTCTATTAATGAAATTAAGTGTTATTTCTACTGCATCTTTGTATTTATCATTATATCTATAATTTGTTGTGTTCCTATTTAAATCCGGATCAGTGGCATTAGAGCGGTTTGCGCTTCTCTGTTTTTCTTTGCATGTCCCCAACGAGGTCGGGATATAAGGAGTTAGGGCTCTATCTGGTTGAACCTTTACAAGATCAACTTCGCAAATCCTGATGGCTTCCCATGGCGGATGAAAAGAAAGATGAGGGGGTAGTAGATCCTATCAACATCTTGCTTGAAGAAGCCCTCAAGCGACAAAGGAACGCGATGATGGACAACTTTTCCCAAATCCTTCAACGGCTACCCAGGGGCGACGCATCTACTTCTAGGGACTACTCTGGAAGTGCCACACCCTTTAAGGTACAAGTTAATTTTGACACTCCCATATTTGAGGGTCAGATAGATGCGGATGCCGTAGATAAATGGTTAAATATGCTAGAATGATATTTTTCTGTTCATGATTTTTCCAACCAGGAATATATCACCTTTTCACTTCTCAAAGCCGCCCCCCACGTTAAGGACTGGTGGGCAACCTACTGCGAGCAGAAGGATGAAAGTACGACCACACTGTGTTCAGCCGCACCCACTTGGAATTCATTCTGGGATGCCATCAAGGAGCAGTAATAACCTCTCGGAAGCTATGAGGATAAATACATAAAGTGGACCATGCTGTGGTAGGGAAGAGACCAAGACGTGTCAGAGTTTACCAATATTTTCCATACCCTTCGAACAAATTTGGGTATCAAGGATTCAAAGTGGCATTTGGTACTAAAATATCGCGACTGCCTACACAGGTACATCCAGGACGAGATGGAGTTCCTTGAAATCTCCTCACTTGGTACGGTGTACCGATACGCTGTCAAGATCGAGCAGAAGTTTAAACAAAAGAAGCGAGAATTTGGATCTGCAAATTCGAAGAACAAAGGACAAAGGCAAGGCAGGGTGACCAAAGAAAACCTGTCAAAGCTGCAAGAAAAGAACACCACCATGAAGTCAAAGAAGGACAAATGAAAGTGGTGTGAGTTACATAAGAACCCCACTCACAACACAAGTGAGTGTCGGACCAAGTAGTCGTTGGTGGCCAAGTTGAAGGCTTTAGAATCAGATGCATGTTTCGACCCTGAGTTAGAACCCGATAAGAGGAATGACAAAGGGAAGAAAATTATTGATGCAGAGCCTAATGCCACTGTTGCCACTACCAAGATCCAGAAGAATGAGCCCGACGATCTAGAGGAGGGGGAGCGTCTTTTCCACTCACACATGTGGGTGAAGGGTTCGCCACTGCAATTCATTGTCGACAGTGGCAGCCAAAAGAACCTCATTTTAGCAGAGGTCATGAAGCGGCTGGTCCTACTGAACCTACCACATCCGTAGCCATACAAAATCAGGTGGCTTCACCAAGGACGAGATCTCCGAGTCAGCTAATAGTGCAGCCTTCCCTACAACATCAAGCCCTTCACAAATGAGGTATTGTGTGATGTTTCTCCTCTCGATGTTTGTGATGTATTATGAGGACAACCATACTTGTGGAAGAAACATGTTGTATATGAGTCTAGACCTCGCTCTGTGATTATTTCATTTGGTGATACGTTATATAGGATACCACAGGTAGCCCCACCTACCGCCACCTCTTTGATCTCTAGCAAAAAATGCAGTAAGGTCATCTCCCAGACAAGGACATTTATTTTATTTCTGGTTTGCTCTTAAAGTAAGGGGAAGATCGTAGCCACATCCATGACCCCCGAGAAGGGTTCCTCCACATAGCAGAAACAGGTGGATACGGTCATGAAAGAATACAGGGACATCTTCTCCTCACCCACAGGGGTATTGTTGCATTGTCAGGTCAAGCATTTGTTTGATTTGACTCCCGTAGCACTTCTACCCAATGGGTCGATATATCATCACTCCATTGTGGAAAATCGAAAGTACAAGTAGTGATATGATCAACATCAGGTGCCACACAAGTTTCAGGTGGGCGACAAAGTCTAGTTACATATACAGAAAGAATGCTTTACAAGATCCCATCGGAAACTCATATCACTCTGACATGGTCCTTACAACATAATTTACCAAGGTTGTGGGAAACAATGCTTTGGAGCACAAAATTTCTCCATTCCTTGGCTTGCACCGAGTGTTCAATGTGGACTGCCCTCGACCATGCTTCCCACCATTACTAGACACATCAAAGATTGTAGAACATCTCACAGGGATTAGGTTTAACAGAAATTTCCTCACCTCATGGAGGCTTTGCACACAATGGGGACCATTTCTTCCTAAGGGGGGAGGGATGATCCAGGTGGATATTGGTGGCCACCGACCTATTCCACATAGACCCCCTAGTTAGTTTCATGTGTTTCCTTAATTGTAGCACAATTTACTATTTTTGGCAATTTTTCGGGTCTTGAACTTTCAGAGCTGTTTTGAGGCCCTCAACGACGTTTTTAGGGGAAACAGAGAGAATGAGAACTTTCCATATTAGCATTTTGGTTTGTTCTCAAACTTTTCTTCGATATCTTTGAAACAAGGTATTATGATAGCCAAACGGAGATCGTATGACGACCCCGGGAAGTTGATGTACCAATTTACCCAAATGGGGCCCACAGTTTTGGCGCTTCATCTCCTAGGGTTAGGTTTTTCGATGTTTAGGATTTCCACTATTTCTCAATAACAAATAGGCCTTTGAGCCTCATTGTAACTCAGTTCAAAGGCATGTAGCCACCGCATCTCTTCTCAGAGATAAGCTAGCATCGCTCGAGCTGGTCTTATTTCCATTTTGTTTGTAAGCATACTTAGTATTTTTCTATTAATGAAATGAAGTGTTATTTCTGCTGCACCTTTGTATTTATTGTTATATCTATAATTTTTTGCGTTCCTATTTAAATCTGAATCAGTGGTATCAAAGTGGTATGCTCTTTATCTGTTTTTCTTTGCATGTCCCAAACGAGGTCGGTATATAAGGAGTTAAGGCTCGATCTAGTTGAACCTTTGAAAGATTAGCCTCACAAATCCTGATGGCCTCCCATGGTGGATGAAAAGAAAGATGAGGGGGTAGGAGATCCTATCAAAATCTTGGTCGAAGAAGCCCTTGAGTGACAAAGGAATGCGATGATGGACAACTTTTCCCCAATCCTTCAGCGGCTACACAGGGGTGACGAATCTACTTCCAGCGGCTACTCTATAAGCGCCACACCCTTTAAGGTACAAGTTAATTTTGACATTCCCATATTTGAGGGTTAGATAGATGTGGATGCCCTAGATAAATGGTTAAATATGCTACAAGGATATTTTTCTGTTCATGATTTTTCCAGTTGGGAAAAGATCACCTTTGCACTTCTCAAATCTACTGCCCACGTTAAGGACTGGTGGGAAACCTACTGCGATCAGAAGGATGAAAGTACGACTTGACTGTTTCAGCCGCACCCACTTGGAATTCATTCTGGGATGCCATCAAGAAGCAGTACTAACCTATCGAAAACTATGTGGATAAATACATAAAGTGGACCACACTGCGGTAGGGAAGGGACCAAGACGTGTCAGAGTTTACCAATATTTTTCATACCCTTTGCACAAAGTTGGGTATTAAGGATTCAGATCAACATTTGGTACTCAAATACTCGGGCTACCTACACAGGTACATCTAGGACGAGATGGAGTTCTTGGACATCTCCTCACTTGGCACGGTGTACTGATACACTGTTAAGATCGAGCTGAAGTTTAAACAAAACAAGGGAGACCTTGGATCTGCGAATCTGAAGAACAAAGGACAAAGCCAAGGCGGGGTCACCGAATACAACCCGTCGAAGTTGCAAGAAAAGAACATCACGATGAAGTCAAAGAAGGACACAAGAAAGTGGTTTGAGTTCCATAAGAGCCCCACTCACAACACAAGTGAGTCAAAGAAGGACATATGAAAGTGGTTTGAGTTCCATAAGAGCCCCCCTCACAACACAAGTGAGTGTCGTACCAAGTTGTTGTTGGTGGCCGAGTTGAAGGCTTCAGAATCAAATGCATGTTCCGACCCTGAGTCAGAACCCAATAAGAGGAATGACAAAGGGAAGCAAATTATTGATGCAGATCCCAGGGCCACTATTGCCACCACCAAGATCTATAAGAATGAGCTCGACGATCCATAGGAGGGGGAGCATCTTTTCCACTCACAAATGTGGGTGAAGGGTTTGCCGCTGCAATTCATTGTCGACAGTGGCAGCCAAAAGAACCTCATTTCAATAGAGGTCATGAAGCGGATGGGCCTACTGACCATACCACACCCACAACCATATAGCATCAGGTGACTTAACCAAGGACGAGATCTCCGAGTCAGCCACAGTGTCACCTTCCCTACAACATCAAGCTCTTCACTGATGAGGTATTGTGTGATGTTGCCCCTCTCGACGTTTGTGATGTATTATTAGGACAACCATACTTGTGGAAGTGGCATGCTGTATATGAGTCTAGAACTTGCTCTGTGATTATTTCTTTGGGTGATACGTTATACAAGATACCAGAGGTAGCCCCACTTATCACCACCTCTTTGATCTCTGTGAAGAAATGTAGTAAGATCATCTCCCATACTAGGAAATTTATTTTCTTTATGGTTCACCTTTCAAAGTAAGGGGAAGATCGTAGCCACATCCATAGCCCCTGGGAAAGTATCCTCCATGCAGCAAAAGCAAGTGGATACGGTCATCAAAGAATACAGAGGCTTCTTCTCCTCACCCATAGGGGTACCATTGCACTGTCAAGTCAAGCATTCATTCGATCTGACTCCCGGAGCACCTCTATCCAACAGGCCGATATGTCGTTGCTCCATTATGAAAAATGGCAAGTACAAGAAGCTACATGATCAAAATTGGGTGCCGCACAAGTTTCAGGTGGGCGACAAAGTCTGGTTACATTTGCGGAAATAACGCCTTATAAGAGCCCATCAGAAACCACTCGGACATGGTCCTTACACCATAATTTACCAAGGTCGTGGGAAACAATGCCTTGGAGCACAAGATTTCTCCATTCCCTTTCTTGCACTGAGTGTTCAATGTGGACCGCCCTCGACCATGCTTCCCACCATTACTGAACACATCAAAGATTGCAAAACATCTCACATTGACCAGGTTCAACAGAAATTTCCTCACCTCATGGAGGATTTATACGCAATGGGGCCCATTGCTTCCTAAGGGGGGAGGGATGATCAAGTTGGATATTGGTGGCCACCCCCCTAGTCCACCTAGACCCACCAGTCAGTTTCATCTGTTTCCTTAATTGTATCACAATTTACTATTTTTGGCAGTTTTTCAAGCCTTGAACTTCCAGAGCTGTTTTGAGGCCCTAAACAACATTTTTAGGGAAAACCGAGAGATAAAAAAGGTCCCAAACCAACATGCTTAATTATTTATAGCTTTCTCTTCGAAATCTTTGAAACGATGTATTATGATAGCCAAACAAAGATCGCATGCCAATGTTACGACCCCAGGAAGTTGATGTACCCATTTACCCAAATGGGGCCCACAGTTTTGGCGCTTCATCTCCTAGGGTTAGGTTTTTCGATGTTTAGGGGTTTCCACTGTTTCTAAATAATACATAGGCCTTTGAGCCTCATTGTAAGTCAGTTCAGAGGCATGTAGCCACCACATCTCTTCTCAGAGATGAGCTACCATCGCCCGAGCTAGTCTTATTTCCATTCTGTTTATAAGCATACTTCAATATTTTTCGATTAATGAAATGAAGTGTTATTTCTGTTGCATCTTTGTATTTATCGTTATATCTGTAATTTGTTGCGTTCCTATTTAAATCCAGATCAGTGGTATCAGAGTGATCTGCTCTTTCTCTGTTTTTCTTTGCATGTCCCCAACGAGGTCAAGATATAAGGAGTTAGGGCTCAATGTGGTTGAAACTTTGCAAGATCAACCTCCCATGGTGGATGAAAAGAAAGACGAAGGGGCAGAAGATCCTATCAAAATCTTTCTCAAAGAAGCCCTCAAGAAACAAAGGAACACGATGATGGAAAACTTTTCCCAAATCCTTCAGTGGCTACCCAGGGGCGGCGCATCTACTTCTAACAGCTACTCTGGAAGCGCCACACCCTTTAAGGTACAAGTTAATTTTGACATTCCCATATTTGAGGGTCAGATAGATGCGGATGCCATAGATAAATGGTTAAATATGCTAGAAGGATACTTTTCTATTTATGATTTTTCTAGCCAGGAAAAGATCACTTTTGCACTTCTCAAAGCCACCCCCCACATCAAGGACTGGTGGGAAACCTATGCGAGCAGAAGGATGAAAGTGCGGCCTCATTGTTTTCAGCTGCACCCACTTGGAATTCATTTCGGGATGCCATCAAGGAGTAGTACTAACCTGTCAGAAGCTATGAGGATAAATACATAAAGTGGACCAGATTGCGGTAGGGAAGGGACCAAGACATGTTAGAGTTTACCGATATTTTTCATACCCTTCGCACAAAGTTGGGTATCAAGGATTAAGAGCGACATTTGGTACTCAAATACCGTGGCTTCCTACACATGTACATCTAGGATGAGATTGAGTTCCTGAACATCTCCTTGCTTGGCACGATGTACCGATACGCTGTCAATATCGAGCAGAATTATAAACAAAAGAAGTGAGACTTTGGATATGTGAATCTGAAGAACAAAGGAAAAAGCCAAGGCAGGGTGACTAAATACAACCCGTCGAAGCTGCAAGAAAAGAACACCATGACAAAGTCAAAGAAGGACACAGGAAAGTGGTGTGAGTTCCATAAGGGCCCTACTCACAACACAAGTGAGTGTTGGACCAAGTAGTCGTTGGTGGCCGAGTTCAAGGCTTCAGAATCAGATGCATGTTCCGACCCTGAGTCAGAACCAGATAAGAGGAATGACAAAGGGAAGCAGATTATTAATGCGAAGCCCGGTGCCACCGTTGCCACCACCAAGATTCAGAAGAATGAGCCCGACGATCCAAAGGAGGGGGAGCGCCTTTTCCACTCACAAATGTGGGTGAAGTGTTCGTCGCTTCAATTCATTGTCGATAGTGGAAACCAAAAGAACCTCATTTCAGTAGAGTTCATGAAGCGCCTAGGCCTACTGACCATACCACACCCATAACCATACAACATCGGGTGGCTTCACCAAGGACGAGATCTCTGATTCAGCCAACAGTGTCACCTTCCCTACAACATCAAGCCCTTCACAGATGAGGTATTGTGTGATGTTGTTCCTCTCGACGTTTGTGATGTATTATTAGGAAAACCATACTTGTGGAAGCGACATGTTGTATATTATTCTAGACCTCGCTCTGTGATTATTTCTTTGGGTGATACGTTATACAAGATACCAAAGGTAGCCCCACTTACCGCCACCTCTTTGATCGCTGCCAAGAAATGCAGTAAGATCCCAGACTAGGAAATTTGTTTTCTTTCTTGTTCGTTCTCAAATTAAGGGGAAGATCATAACCACATCCATGGCCCCTGGGAATGGTTCCTCCACGTAGCAGAAGTAGGTGGATACGGTCATGAAAGAATACAGGGACATCTTCTCCTCACCAACAGGGGTATCATTGCACTGTCAGGTCAAGCATTTGTTCAATCTGACTCCCGGAGCACCTCTACCCAATTGGGAGAAATGCAAAAAGAAGAAAATTTTAGGAGGGTGGATATGCGTGGTTCACCCATTTTGGGCTACATCCACGAAGAAACAACCAGTCCTTCCTGTTATATTATCCAACAAAATGAAGAGATACAACCTACAACAGATCTGCTGTAATTCCCTCTTCGCTCTCAATCTCCTCTTTCTTCCTCACTCAGAATACACATATACATATATGCAATACAATTCCCTCATATATAGCGAGGGGTTGCCTTCTAGGGCGAAAAACCCTAAATTACATAACTTCTACTGTCAGATTTCCGCCTAATGAACGACTCATATTGACTCCGAAATTACAACATTTTACAAGGAAATTTTACATCTATTTTTAATTGGGAGCACTACAGAAAGAAGAGAATTTTAGGAGGGTGGATATACATGGATATAGAAAGAAGAGACATAGATATACATGGTTCACCCAATTTGGGCTACGTCCACGGAGAAACAACCAGTCCTTCCTTTAATATTATCCAACAAACTGAAGAGATACAACCTACAATAGATCCGCTGTAATTCCCTCTTCGCTCTCAATCTCCTCTCTCTTCCTCACTCAGAATACACATACATAGATGCAATACAATTCCCTCATATATAGCGAGGGGTTTCCTTCTAGGGCAAAAAACACTAAATTAAACATAACTTCTACTGTCAGATTTCTGCTTAATGAACGGCCCAGATTGACTACAAACTTACAACATTTTACAAGGACATTTTACATCTATTTTTAATTGGGAGCATTGCAGAAAGAAGATAATTTTAGGAGGGTGGATATATGTGGATATAGAAAGAAGAGACACAGATATACATGGTTCACCCACTTTTGGCTACATCCACAGAGAAGCAACCAGTCCTTCCTTTTATATTATCCAACAAAATGAAGAGATACAACCTACAATAGATCCACTATAATTCCCTCTTTGCTCTCAATCTTCTCTCTCTTCCTCGCTAAGAATACACATCTACATAGACGCAATACAATTCCCTATAGTGAGGGGTTGCCTTCTAGGGGAAAAAACCCTAAATTAAACATAACTTCTACCGTCAGATTTCCGCCTAATGAACAACCCAGATTGACTACGAAATTACAACAATTTACAAGGAAATTTTACATCTATTTTTAGCTTCGGGGGCGCTACCCCCGATTCCCTACAAGGGGGCGGCTCCAAATAATTGTTGTCACCCTCTTGGACCCTCCTGGTGGCACACATAACCGAGCGGCGTTGCTGCCACATTACGAAATGGGGTCCAATGCGGCGATACCTCTGAATAAAGAAGATAATCATGCTCCACACCCAAGATATATGCTCTTCAAAACAGATGTAGAGAGGTGAAGTTATGGGATTGGAAAAATATTAAAGTGCTTTATGGGTTCCTAGTTCGTCCAGTGATATTATATGGGTGTGAATTGTGGGCTAGAAGCATCCTTGTCTCAAAATGGAAACATAATATTGAGAAAATCCAAAAATGCTTGATCACTAGCAAGTTTAAAATAAAAAGTTCGGTTTCTTATGAGATAATGCTGAGTGAAACAGGAGAAAATTCTGTCGAAGCAATTGCTATGGTGCGCCTCATAATGTATCTTCAGAGAATTAAACAAATGGGCGAACGTAGATGGTCTAAAGTTATCTTCAATGAATGAATGAGTGAAAGAAAGAAATCGTGGATGAGACAAAACAACAAATGGATGAAAAAATGGAATATCTACATAAATGCATGTCCCAAAAATAGAAATGATTTGAAGAGTTATTTTATGGAGAAGTTTTGTAAGCATATATGGGGAAAAGAGTTGGGTAGAAAGAAGAAGTACCATGTTCAATAATTCAATCCCACATGTGATCTCCAACAAAGAGAGTACATTGGAGCTAGAATTCCATGGAGAGAAAAGATTCTTATTGCTAAATTAAGATCAAACTCACATCAATTACGTGCGAAATAGGTTGGTGGAAAAGACCTAAAGAAGCTTGGGAAGAGTGAGTGTGTACTTTTCTCACTTTTGGGGCATTGGAATCGGAAAAACATTTCATTTTGGAAGGTGATGCTTTCAAAGACATCAGAGATAGTTACAACGACATGTTAACACCAATTCCTTGAAATTGTCTTTTCAGTGAGGGGACTATTAGAAGGTTGGGCCAGCTCATCATTGATTTGAATAATAAGAGGATTGAATTGTAAAAGGCAAAAATCACGGAAGTTAGTGGTCCTGTAGACTATAGCTAGTCTCGTGGACGTTAAAATTTCATTCATTCCCCATATCAACTTCTACGGATCTGTCTCTCTAAGGGGAGCCCAATTGTTCCCTACATTGCATGAATTATCTATTGTGTATCACTTTGCTGGCACAAGATTCAGGCCTATCTCATTGTGGGTACTATCTGATCAGATAGAACCTTTGTCTTTTATGGAGAACAAGGATGCTTTGTCGTCTGGCTCTGGGTGTTTAGATCATTGACATCTTTTTCCTCATCCCCCCATTGATAGCAAGGATGAGAAAAACAAGCTCAAGCAACAAATATTTCAATAGCCAACACATATCTTGTTCCTACATTAATAATTACAAAATATCCAATCCAAAGTGCCTACTCGAAGAGGACAAGGACTGGATTCGTCGACAATTTGCTGACATGTAATTCCAAAGGAATGTTGATGAGGATTGAAGCAAAACAATTAGGGTCCCAGATGGTACCTTAGATAAGATGTCTATTGATCCCCCCAGTTGATATATGTTTATATTTTGGAAATGTGTTTTGTTCCGTTGTCAATTTTGTAGAGCCTATAGTTGTAGCAATTTCTACATAATGCATAATCAAGTAGGGTAGTAGAGGAGAAGTAATTTTTGAAACTCCATTCATGATATCTACTAAATATTTGGTCTCTCTGTATTTCATGTAAACACTTCCCAATTTTCTTGTTGTGTTTTGGGCATAGAGTTAATGAAATACTTAATTATCCTTGTAAAAAAAAAAAAAAACTTCTATTTAGAAGGATCTGCAAGAAAATCAACAACAATATTGAGAGTAGTAGCAATGGCCCACTTAGGATGAGATGAGAATAATGAGTTAGAGGTATCATCACCATCAACATCTTCCAACAATTGTGCATTGAATTCATCATTGATATGAGCATCACCAAATGGAGAAGCATCACTATGTTGCACATCTAACGTGGTAGTAACCTCATCTAAAAATGGAGGACTTGAAGATACACCAAGGAGAGAGGATGAACCAAATGAAGAAAGGGTCCCAATAGATAACTTTGTAACTAGATGAGAAACTTTGAAGAAGTACATATGGGTTGACCAACATTAGAAGGAAAAGTGGAAAGGTCCACTACAACAATTTGGGAATCATCACCAAACGATTTTTGATGACAAGAAAGTCTAAACTTCTTGAATACCACTTTGGAATCTCACAAGGTTAAACAATATAGGTAGGAATGTAACCCCGGGCTTATAGCCTTAATAATCTACAACCAGACCAAAAAAATGATTTTCCTTATTTGGAAATATCTTTTCTATTACATATTTTTTTAAACTTCTAAATATAATAAAGCAAAAATGTGTACAAATAAATTAAACAAAAAAATGTTGTATACACATGATTGATTGATAAAAACAATAATAATTTTAGGCAAAATGTGCCAAGTTTGAAAGGAAATTAGTAAATATTATTATTAAAAGCCAATTTGAGTCTTAATTGAAGTTTGTCGTTACAAACCCTTGCAAAGGTTAGGATAAAAAGAATGCTTTAGAAGTGAAGATGTCAAAGAATCATAAATGGCAACCAAGGGCCACAAAGAAAGAAATAGAAAAGACTTCCCTTAATCACCTCAAGTAATTGTTAAATATCATTAAATTCTGGAGGAAACTAAACTAATCAACATTGAAATAACTCAGAACTTCTGAATAGAATAAATGAAAAATTAAATCAAAATAATCAATGTTGAAGGATAAAATCAAGAAAGACCAAACTATATTTCTTCTTTACCTTTCAAGTTGTCCCCTACTATCAACAAAACATACTTAGTCCTAAAAAACTCAGAAAGGATGAACAGAGAACTAAAATTATTTGTCCAAGCTATAACACACCTTTAGCAAGAAATTTATCTCCCTCCATTCGTAGTTTCCCTTTGCCTTTATTCTAATACAAATCAGTTTCTCCATTGAAATTCCTCTAATTGATTTTTTATATTAATTTAAGAAAGTATCCTAAGAAAACAAATAAATCATGGTTTCTTTAGTTTAATATAACTATAAGCCGGTGGGGTCTCACCAGACTCATTTTATTACTAAATATTTACTTTCGCCTTGTAACTCCCATTTAAAAATCAATCAATAAATAAATAATTAGAAAGTAAATATATTACATAAAATCATGATATCACAAAACCCTTTGCCTCCCAAAAAATAATATATATATAATATTATCCATGTCATCAAAGTTATGTCAATAAGTATCATTGTGTCCAAAATAATATGCATAGAATGTTCGAAAATAAGAACAAATAAAATCACCATGTCTCTAGATGAAAATCCCTAAATGACATCTCTCTTTTTCATTCTATCTTTTCTTTAGCTATGTAAGGTATATAGATAGAGGTGGAGTTAGTGGATCCTAAGTCAAGCCTGGCCATGGGTTTCTTTCCTTTGTCTTATAGGACTACAAGGATGGGTTGTTTAAGGAGAGACTTGGAAAATGAAGAAGTTGATAATATTGCTTAATATAGAACAAGGGAAGATGAGACATGAATAGGTATGGTAGGCCAATGAATAATACCAGAGCAGGTTGAGCAGGCTTTGGGTCCCAACCATCATTTGTAGGAGCATAGGAGAGTATGACAACCCCTAGCTAATGACATCATATTTGTAACATTTATTAATGATGCATCTAGGAAGGTTTGGGTCTACCCTATGAAAAGTAAAAGTGAAGTGTTTTAAATATTTCAAAAATTCCATGTTGTTGTGGAAAGAGAGACTAAAAAATTGCTCAAGTTCTTGAGAACAGATAATGGTGGAGAATATTGTCAAAGGATTCAAGGAATATTGTAATAAGTTTGGCATAAAGCATGAGATGAATGTGCCTGGTACTCCTCCACATAATGGTGTTGAAAAAAGGATGAATCACACCATTATGGATAAAGTGAGGAGTCTGTTGTCAAATTTTGGTTTGGAGAAGCATTTTTGGGAAAAAGCAACAAGGATATCTTTTTATCTTATAATTTGGTCTCCCACTACAACTCTGGATAATGGCATTCTATTGACAGTGTTGGAAATTAGTCACCAAGGTGGTCACCCCGATGTGAAGTCCCAATTAGACCTCACACCATTTGGAATAGGAGCCCCATTAGGGATATCAGCTTGGCTACCATGTATTCTTATAGGTTTTCCTTGGCTACAAAGTTCAACACAAGATAATTATGCACAGGTAATCTCAAATTAGCAAGTGAGTATGCATGGTGAGTGTTCGGTTGTATGTGTGCCAAGATTCTTCTACTGTGGAGGGAAAGGAAAGTGAGTCTCTAGGAGAGAGGTAATAGTACCACCTTAGAACACACACACACAGACAAAAATATATCCGTCTAACATCCAATGGAATAGTCTACAAAGATGCGACGATCATTACAACCATTATAAACAAGAAATATTTGTCTAACATCCAAAAGAATAGTCCACAAGGATGTGACAACTATAGCAACCATTACAACACATTCTCAATTAGATAAGCAATAAAATAACCGAAATAGTTCAACTACTTTAGTACAGGTGAAAGCAAACATGGATCATAAATATTCACAGAACAATATTACAAATATCCACAATCCATGCATTAAAATGTGTCGGCCATCAGGCTTCAAGTATTAATTAAAAGTCACAAGGCACATGTATACAATGAACACTACTAGCCTCAATAGTGGAGCATTGGAGCCACTCCTTACTCCCTAAAAGAACTAGCTTGTCTCTCTAATTCCATGCTGGAGGATCCAAGGTGAAAAATCCTTTGCTCATACAACGAGGGTGTATATATAACCAATGGGGTGATGCTTCACCTTCCTTATGACTCTTTGACTACCTTCATGACTGTTTGACTTCCTATGACTTTTTGACTTTATATGACTCTTCATATTCTGAATGTGACCTTTGGACTTCCACTTTACAATACATTTTGAATAAGCAATTACATAATCTACAATAATGATGTGGCATATGATGACTCATGACATTGATGACATAGACTGCAGGATGATGTGGCAGTGCCAAACTGTCCTTCTTGACACTTATTTATGTATTCAATAAGAGATGTATCCAATGCTTCATCTTCATGGGAGACATGCATTATTCCTCCTATCCATCTTCCAAAGGGTTATGAATCAGATGGAGTCTTCATGTGGTCCTGAGTTCTGATCTTATGTTGTAATCCAGTGTTCCTTCATCTTCTTGTCTGGTGATCATGTTATCTCCTCGGCTCCTTAGGTGTCTTCTAGCATCTCCTCCTTCTCCATCTCCTTCTTCATTATCTTGCCATAACATGATATAGTTTATGTATCTGCAATCCACTCATGACAAGACGACATCAGTCCGATAAACCCCTAGTCTAAGATGTTGCATGATGATCCACTGGCTAAGCCAGAACTGAGTGGTAGGCTGAGGGAGAGGCTCAGTGACTGCGGAGTTGTGTAGCTCAGGCAGTCAAGGGTCAGGATTGAGTCTTGAGACTGTGCAATGTGCAATTCAGGCTTGGAATTGAGCAAAAATATTACGCAGTTAGGGAGCTCATAAAGCCAGGTTGAGGGATTGAACATTGATTTTTCCCATTGCGCAGTTTTGGAAGACGAAGGAGCCCATGTGATTGCACAATTGCACAGTTCAAGAGCTCAAGGCTGAGGCTTGAGCCTTGAGACTACACAATGCATAGTTCATGCTGGACTATGCAAGCATATTGCACAGTTTTGAGGCTCAATGAATCAAGTTGTAGGGTTTTGCACTGTTTTTGTCAACTGCAGAGTTCTGGGAGGTAGAGTAGACTTGGTGATAGCACATTTTTTCAATTCAGGAGCTCAGGGTTTTGGCTTGAGCTCTGAGACTATGCAGTGTGCAGTTGGGGCCAAGTTGGAGGGATGAATTGCAAAAATTTTGGAGGCCAAGGCTCAGGCATGAGCATTGAAACTGCGTAGTGCGCAGTTTTGGAAGTTAGGAATTGTGCATTACACAGTGTTAAGAGGCAGGGTTGAAACTTAAGGGTTGGGATTGCGTAATGCGTAGTTCAGGGAGGCCAGATGAGGCAAAGTTGTTGGGATTTTCTGAATTTGTCTAAGTGTAGGATCAATGAAATTGATGTGGATAATGATAGGACTTGATTGTGAATACACACTTAGAGTGCTTGACGACATAACATAGATCATATGGAACACATTAACGACATACTTCCCTCAACGCGACAAACTTTACAACAAATGCGACACTAAAGATACACTTTGCGATGACCGTGTCGACACTTGTGTGACAATGCTTAAAACTTTGGAAATGAGTGCTACAGAGGTTTACATGATAATATTGACTCATTTACACAAGGATAACCTCTTTAAACCACCAAAACAAGATTATGTATATTGTGCGACACTTAACATGTTAGAAGACGACAAGTTCTAAAGTCCAAACAACACTTGCGATATGCAAAAAATAGTGAAAGAAATACACACCAGAGCGAAGATAACATGAAAAAAAACTAATTAGAGTGTAATAAAGAAAAAGCGACATCCGAAAGCATGAAAATGACAGTTGTGAAAAGAAAGGTGTGTGAAAGCGAAAATTTGAAAAACTCACCGAAATAGAAGTACAAACGCAGCTAGAAGTGAGAAACGATCGATGGTAGTGCACATTGACTGTCGACATGGATTGGACATCACACAAGAACAATCTTGATGGACCGTGTTATGCTTATTCAAATTGCATAAAAGAATGTGCTCATGAACTTGTTGCGGACTAAGCATGTGTGAGAAAGTACCCTCGATACTTCCTATCCAAGAAAGGAGATCAAAATCATCAACTGACCAAGAAGTGACTACATAACAACTGACTTTTGTAAGATATTTAGTAGGCTCCAAAATTCGAGGGTAGGCAAAATTTTTGAGGGTGTTTGTCACAGCGACAACACTTGGCGATACACTGGTCGAACTCCATCTTCTTTGCCTTGGTCAATTCTTTCATGCAGGGTATAGTTCTTCAAGAAGTATTGATTCATCATTTATATTACCATGGGTTCCCCACTTACCCCGTGGATAAATATAGTCGCCTTCATTTCGTTAGACAAAAGCACAAGATCAATGATCACATAATGTTTCGAATCAGGATATGGTGATGAAGTTCGCGAGCTTTAGATTTTCAAAGTATAGTTTTCATTTTTGGTATTGATCCACTACCAGTAGGCCCAGACAATACCCCGACGGATTCACTATAGGAACACAAACATTGCTTCGCTACCAATGAGCTTGGACAGTACCTCGGCGGAGTTACCTACTTCACCTCTTTGTGCAAGATGACTTTCTATTCTTTTGCCTTTATTTATATACTTAAATAGGAATGTGCCTAGTCACTTATTCATTTTATGGGTGGAAAATGGATCCTAACTTATTGAGAGCAGAAGAGGTTGTCCCTTCAAAGAAGCATATATAAAACCTCTTATATTGGTTTTCTCATTTAGATTTTCCCCTTGTCCTACTATACTTGATTGGATCAGTCTAGAAGCACCGAAACATATAACCCCAAGAGTAGCCATGAGGCTTCCAGAATAGACATGGGGGTCATGGTTCGACATAAGGCTTTCTTAATGCAAGGATCATATTTTCCGTTTGAACATCATAGACCAAAATATGTAACCAAGACGAGGAATAATTACACAGAGTTAGCCAAAAGTTGCAGTGTCACAAAGTCCTTTTCTATTTTTCCACATTCCCTTTTGAGCTAACAAATCATATTCATGCAAGGTCTGACAAAATGAAAGGAAAGACAATACACAACAAGGAAACAAAACTAGAAGACAAGACATAAAGTGGCTAAATGAAAACATGATGTGAAACCAAAACCAGAAAACACAAGGATGAATGTGCAGGTAAACTAAATGAAATTAGACCTACTCCTAACCTAACTAGCTAGAAGGTCGGGGTCACATATAATGGAATTTCCAATGTAGCCATTGTAATTGTTCCCGACCTACAGTCAAAAATATTTGATCGATTAAAATAAATATAAAACAATGTGAAATAGAAAAGATAAACACTTGAATAGCTTGCACAACAGATCGAAGGTCTTGCCTATCAGCATAAAGATATGTCATAGTTACTACTTTTAACCTGTTAACACTCAGGTTGTCCCTAAGCTCCTAAAGGGATACGACCAAGGTAACCACAAACCAATCTTTGGACTACAGGTTCTACCCCACCTGCAATCAGAGAGGGCTCTCTCTTGATGATTTAACTTTGTTGATGATAATTTTAGGCTAGTTATTGGGTTCAAGGGGTTTTGTATTGTGTTTGGGTGGAAGGAGGATGCTTGCAAGTAGAGAGGCAATGCATAGTGTGAAAAGTTTCAAACCATTGGGCGTGGAGTCGTGGAGTAAGGTTGCTGGTGCATTTTCTTGGTCACAAGAGGAAAAAGGGGCAAGGTAGCTGCTCATGAAACAATACTCAGGCTAAATGAAGATGGATTGAAGGCTAAGGAATGAGAGGGAATAAAGAATCTCTCAATCAGGTTAGTAGAGGGAAGATAAACGAGCCCTACCTGGGAGCAGCTAAGAATTCCCAGATAACAACCATTCATATATGAAATAGAGCAAATATGAGCCATAAGGAATCCATATTTATGCCTAAATCAAGAGGAAAACATTAAGAAGCCACAAAAACTGAGCATAGAGTGCAGGTAAGCAAATTCTAAACCAAACTTTCATTCTATGAATTGAGCATATGTGAAATTGAAATAACAGAGGTAAGGAACACTTATTGATTCAGAAAGCAGCACAAGGTTTCCCTCATTCACTCTTCAGAGACATCAACAACACATCAAAAAATCCATTCTCCAAGCTTTCAACAATCTTTGATTAAGTGAAACATATCAGATACAGAGCGAGTCTCTCTTGGAGTGCATTAACCAACCTTTCCCCCCCTCTCTCAATACAGAGGGTCATATATATAGAGAAAATATCTAAGAAATATTTATTACAGCAGATCTTAAACAGATATGAGGGGAATGAGTGTTTTAATTCATCTTATCTTGAAGTAAATGCATGAAATATTTATCTAAGTGCTGCTTTGGGACAACTGCTTCAAAATGAGTAGGAATGTGTTCTTTGCTGTTATGCGCTAGCCATTTATCATAACTGCACATTGGTCTCTGCTCCACTGCTCTTGAGTGGCTTTGATGTGCATTAACTATGATTTAAGAGTCTCAAGTGGCTTCACCGTGTTCTTGGAATTTGATGGAGGCTTTTAATGTTCACCTACTTTGATATTGTTGATCTGATACTCTTTGCCGCTTCACTGATACTCTTTGACATGAAATTTGGCTTCATCTCCTCTAATACTCTTTAACTGGTCAATTCGCTCCTTTATGCTTTGTTTCGGGCAAAATAACTACTGCAAACCTGCGCTGGACTGAGGCTTTTCCATTTTGGCCATTTTTTCTTAGCGATGCACGATTAGCACTAAGTGCTAATCACGCATCAAAAACTACTTCAGATTTTCATTCAGGGCTTCCTAAGCAGCGATTTCGCCTTTGCGTGCTTTTCTTTCGGTGGATGACGTCAGCATGATGTCAGCGGTGGGACCCCGTATGGCGGGTGACGTGGTAGGGTGATGTGGCAGGGTGACGTGGCATGGTGACGTGGCACGGGAAAAGCTCCCATCCCCAGACGCTAATCATCGAGAGGTTCGAAAGGGAACAGACCCGCCTCGCGTAGATCTAGGGCGTGGGCAATCGGATGGATGGTAGAACAGAGAAGGCGACAGAAGGATAAGGGACAGGGCCTATATATATATATATGGCGTGGATTCTCATAAAACACCGATCGCCGATATGCGATCGGCAATAGATCACTAGCGATGAACCATATCGGCAGCGCACATGCATGTTTTGTTTTGTCATAGCGATACGCCGATCGGCGAAATCACTGTCGGCCAAACCAATCGGGGGCACACTTTATGTGCTGTTTTGATACACGACTCCCCTCCTGATTGCGATATCGCATCGGAGGGGGTCCAATAGAACCTTTTTGCAATCGGAGCATGGCCTAAGGTAAGTGATGAGGGTTTTATGATCGGAAGCAGAAGTTTTTGATGTTTGAAGGGATTTTAAGGCATGGGAAGAGGTCCGATATGCATGAGAAGATGGTTTGAGGGGGGAAATGAGGGTTCTTGCCGAGTTTCAGATAAACTTAGCAATTCCCAAGTGTACTTATGGTTATATTTCAACCAGGGGGAGGGGATAAGTAGATAGGGGGTTATTAACATAGCTTTAGTAGGGGAAGGGAAAATAGATAGGGAGTTACATAGTAGAGTTAGCAGTCAACATGACAATGATGAGAAAAAGCGCTAAGTATGTAAATCTTAGGCTATCAAGGAGAAGTAAAAGTTTGTGGGGGAAGTATGGACTTTCCTTGAGTAAAGCGGATCTTTACCAAGGCTACTAATATGAAGAATGATGAATCTGATAGGTATCAAGCAGATCTTGACCTCTTTAGGGGAGGTTAGTGAGTGATTTGGGGAAGAGGAAGAAGGGGGGAGTTAGACATGCCTCGCTTGAAGTCCTTTAAGTGGAAAACTACCTCCAACTTGTGATCTAAATAGATATGACACTTTGAAAACATGAAATGGATCACATAGCTTGATTTCGGTGACCAAAAAGCTACTTACCCAGCCTACTTACCTAGCATTTTTTCTTCTTTTAGTTTGGGTGCACTTGAATTAGCAAACCCAACTTTTCAACTTTTTCTCTCTGTCCTCCTATCTACATCTACACTTATTTCATCCAGGGGCTCAGATTAGGCTGTTGAGCACCCTTGCTTCTCTACCTATCTAAAAATCTGCCATGATCAAGCTGTTTGGACAGATAATGATTCTCTATATTCTACAATAGGAAATTGAATCCTAGGGAGACCAAGATTAAGATGTTTGGACCTCCTTTTAATTGAAAAGTCTTCAAAAATGGAATAGCTCATCGAAATTGGAATACAGCAGTGGCACTTAGGATAGCAAACTCTCATGGCATCCTTCCTTGGCCTTTTTTTAGCAAATATGGAGCATTGTAGTATGCATAGTACGACATATTTGGCATGTAAAAATGTCGATCATGAAAGATGATTAACCTGATGCAGCAGGAGGCTAACAATGGCTCCACTTGGGGATGGATTTTCCTTGTGAAAAGCTAAGAACATCAAGTCAAACTGCCTTGATCTTCCATTGTTGCTGTAGATTGAAACTTTTTAGTGCTGACTGTTAGATAATTTAAATTTTGGAGTGAGAACAACACTTTCCCTCAACTAAATTGCTTGTGAACTGTGAAGCACTGCCTGCTTTCTTCTGCGTGCTCTATCATTCGGACTGTTACACAAAAATGAAACAAAGTGCTGATATATACAAACATTTATGTACAGAAATAATGCCGCCGGGTGATTCTCAACAAAAGGGATCGTGATAATGCTTTAACATTCGGCCATTCACAGGGCCCTCTTCATCTGTGCTGCCATCTATAGATTTTAGGAAATATGTGTTGTTGCCTTGCACAACGCTGATAATGAATGGACATTTCCAAAGAAATTCAAATTTTGCATGCTTTCCTTTGTCTTCCCTTCGCGAGTCCCACCTTAGAACTTTGCTGCCAGCACAGAAATCCTCAGCCTTAGCTTTCTTATCAAACATCCTTTTGAGCTTCTCTTGCAAAGTTTGAGCTCTGTCATACACTTGCTCTCTGGTTTGCTGAAGATGAATGGTCTGATTAATTCTTCTTTGAATGTCATTTGGTTCAGCCTGAATCTCCTATAACAGTTTGATAGCAGGAATTCCCAAAGATGAAGGAAATCTGGCCTCCATGCCATATACTAGCTCATAAGGGCTCATCCCAATGGATCTTTTGGTTGAAAGTCTGTCTGCCCATAGGGCATTTGTGAGCTTCCTATGCCAGTTCTTTTTGTTTTCTTCTAGCACTTTCTTTATGATGTTGATGAGACTTTTGTTGGATGATTTTGCCAAACCATTACCTTGAGGGTAGTAGGCTGTAGAGTGGCCCAAGGTAATGTGAAATTTATGGTAGAAGTTGATCATATTTTTGGATTTGAAGGCAACAACATTGTCATTGATGATTTTCTCAGGGCAGCCAAATCTGGAAAGGATATTGCCCTCAAGGAATTAGATAATAGTGGAGTCATTGGCTTGCCTACATGGGATGGCTTCAATCCACTTGGTGAAATAGTCGGTGGCTGTTAAAATCCACTTGTGTTGGCCTGAAGAAGAGGGATGGATTTCTTCGACGAAATCAAGACCCCATTGTTGAAAAGTCTTTTCAGTTGAGATGGGCTTAAGGGGCAAAGGCAACAATTTTCTTTTCCCTTCAAAGATTTGGCGTTATGGCAAGACATTACAAATTTTTTAACATGATCAAACAGGGAAGGCCAATAAAACCCAGCCCTTAGGATTTTATCGGCTGTTGATTTCCAATATAAGTTCCCTCCACAATCTCCTGCATGAAATTCCTTGAGGGCTTTGTCAGTTTCATCCAAAGTTAAGAAATTAAGTAAAATACCTTCATGATTTTTCCAAAACAGGGCACCATCTAAGACACAAAACTTTGATGCTTTCATCTTTAAAAATATTTTTTTGGTCCTGGACAATCCTGGGGGAGCACACAAGTTTAACAATACAAAGAAAATATCAACATACCATGGGGATTGTAAAAATGTTTGACTGATCTATGGAGTCACCAGCTCCTATTCATTGTCCAATTGGTAGATGTCTAAGGCTTGAAAATTTGTTTTGGACATTAGCTTTGCTAAACCCTGTCCCTTTATCAGCTTGGTGGGTTTTATTTCAATGTCATATTCGAGAATGCTGGAAATCCACTTGCCTCTTTTGCCTTCCAGCCCCTCTTGAGTTAATATGTCTTTTACAACAGAGTTTGGGACATAGGCAATCGCATGTGAATATAAAATATAAACTCTGAAGTCTTTAATGGCCTTCACAAGAGCATAAGCCTGCTTCTCCATGATTTGGTACTTCAAAGGAGCATCTCTAAGGGCTCTACTGAAGAAAGCAATTGGCTTCTTATTTCCCTGGTCATCCTTTTGCAAAAGGACAGCAGCTATCATGTGATCTGAAGCAAAGGAAAAGATGATAAAGTCCTTATCAAACTGTGGACTTGTGAGGACAGGCGTTTGAGTCAAGGCAGCTTTGATACTCTCAAAGGCTTGCTTGGTTTCAAGAGACCATTTTACCTTGGCATCCTTCCTTAACATGTTGCTTAACAGTCTTATCATTTCGGCTAAGTTTGGGATAAATCTCCTTAGGAAATTGATCTTTCCAAGGAATGCTTGCAACTCTTTTATGTTTCTTGGGTAGGGAATTTGGAGGATGACTTGGATCTTTTCCGGATCAATTCTGATACCGTCTTTTGAAATGATGTGGCCTAGCAACTTACCTTCCTCAAGGCCAAACAAGGACTTCTTGGGGTTCAAGAAAATACCATATTTCGTACATGTCATTAAGATTTGCCTTAAGTGTCTGAGGTGCTCTCGATCAAATTTGGAGAAATGGGTTAAGCCATCAAGGTAGACAACAAGGAAATCATGTATTTCTTTGGAAAATGCAATATCCATTGCCCTTTGAAAGGTGGCACTAGCGTTCTTTAGCCCAAAAGGCATTTTAACATACTTAAATGTTCCCCACAGTGTGGTAAAGGCTGTCTTGTATTGGTCATCCGGGTGAACGAGTATTTGATTAAAACCTAAGAATCCATCTAGCAAAGAGATTCTGGATGACCCCACTACTCTTTGTAGGATATGGTCCATTTTGGGCAATGGATAGTGGTCTTTTAGAGAGACTTGGTTTAAGTTTCTTAGGTCTACACATAGTCTGATCTCACCTGATTTTTTCCTTATGGGAACCAGATTGGATACCCATTTAGAAAATCTGATGGGTGCTATGATACCTGCTTCAAACATTCTCTTCACTTCCTTTTCAATAAGGGGAAGAAGCATAGGGTTAATTCTTCTAAGTTTCTGCTTGAATGGTTTTTGGATTGGTTTTAAGGGAATGGTATGTTGGATCATTGAGGTGTCATAGGACTTCAAGTCCTCATAACTCCAAGCAATTATATCTTGGAACTCTTTGAACAAATCCACATACTTTGGTTTTTGATCAGGTGGCAGATTTTTGGACAATTTAATCATTTTGGGCTTCTCTGCCGTCCCTATATTGTGTTCTTCTATAACAGCATTTAAAGGCTCCATTTTTGGCTTTTTGGGTACATCATTATTATCAAACATGTCTTCTAATGGAGTGAGGCCAGTAGGGAAAAAGTTATCCTTTAGATTAATGAACTCAACCTCTGCTTTGGTTGTTTAATCTAAATGCATTTGTTTCAGCTCTTCTATGTTTGCATTGTAAAAAACAGTCGGGTTAAAGATTTGTTTTTTGCTGTTGCAGCTGTTACAGCCTGCTGATTTTCATTTGTTTGCTGTTGGGAATCATTCATGGCATCCATGTCAATGTTTGAATTTGAAAACTCATGCTCAAGAGTGAGGAAATTGTTAATCTGAGCATCATTTTCAAACACTTTCCGATCTCTAATATTGTTAGTGATAGTGGGCCTATGTTTTATCTCAACAGTGAAATGGTGATTTGGCTCAAAGGGAAGCTTGCATGTACTAGCAAAAGTGGCTAGGTTGTGTGCATGTATGTTATGGTTTCTAGAAATCTTAGCAAGCTTAGATTCGGTGAAGGAATTGAGTATTTCTGTGGCAGTAGTCCTATAAGCTCTCAGCCTATTGTCATTGGTAACAAAGTTGCCTTTCATTTGTTGTATGATTAAATCAGAGTCACCTAGGATGGAAACTTTTGCAGCCCCAAGAGCCTTGAGGAGCTTAAGGCCTAAAAGGAGGGCCTCATACTCTGCCATGTTGTTGGTGCATTTGAAATTCAATCTATAGGCATGACCCTCTACATGGTTGTTTTGGGTATTATGGATCCAAACTCCTGCCCCTGCTCCTAGCTTATTGACTGAACTGTCAAACTAAAAATACCATAGGATTTCTTGGTCTTGGCTAGCACTGGGAGTTGAAATCATTATCAGAGTGGGCAGATTTGGATTTCCTATTTCGGGAGGTTCTCTTTATGTGCTGGTTGCATTGTTTGTTTTGCCGGTTTTTTGGGTATGGGTAACCGATTCCTTGCTTACACATGCTCCTTGTTCTCCGAAGGCTTATCACCAACTGAGGGACGAGCATCATCATTGAAAAAAATAAAGGAATCCATATCAGAATGGATTGAGTAAACGGGAAAGTTTTGGGGCTTTTCCTCACTACTCACCACATACTTCATTAGTGTTTCTCTATACAGTTTCTTTGGTTGCCCAAAGACTGAAATAGTGGTGTAAGAGAGGTCTAATTGAAGGGATCCTTGGAGTTTTGCTCCCAAAGATCTTGATAAGAGCATCCCATATTTTGGTGGAATGTCAGCAACCACCACGTCCATTAGAATTGTTTTGTTGGGATATTGGACTAAAGACACACATAGATCTTTGATTAAGCCTAAACACTTGACCTGACTTGAGTCAAAGGAGGAAAGGTCTTTGTAGGGTCTTGTGACATCAAGGTTTAGCTTTTCCATTACAGCTTTGGGCATAAGATTGTGTGAGGCACCTGAATCAAACATAGCATTGTGAAAAACTTTGTCATGTATATGTAGGCTTACATAAAAGGGCAGAACAGCTCCATATGTTGGTTTTCCATTAACCTCAGGACCGAACAACAACTCAGGTGTATCATCTAAAACATTGACATCATCCTTGACCCCTGGCATCTGAAGTGGTCTTTGGATTTGTTGCCTATACACATCATGTTTGGCAAGCTCAGAGAGGGGGATGGAAATCTTAAGTTTACTTATTTTTGCTTCTATGTTAAATGGTTTCTCCAATAGAGTCTTTGTGTTGGCAGTGGCAGATTTTCCCCTTTCAAGTGTATTTTCTGTGTTTTCTTCTTGATTATCAGCATTATGGTGAGTCATACCTGGTGGTATTTCTGTCTTGTGAAGGTTTTTCGGAATACTATTCAAATCTTCTTTTGAGGAAGAAGGAGGCAGAGGCTTATCAATAGAAGGCTGCATGTCTGTTAGGTCTACCATAGTTACTTCCTGCAGGTTTGGGACAGTCTCATCAGCTGGTTTTGTAATAACAACCTTGCCTTTAATCTTCTTGGGCTCTTTTGTTTCCTTTTGTTTGACGGGATTGGGCACATCAATTGTTCTAGTCCTCAGTTTATATTGCTTGTGCACCTCATACATAGCAGAATCATAGCCTTGTTTGAAGTCAAAAGACTCTCCAGTATGAGTCTGAAATTTATTTACATCATGGTAGTCTTGGTCTTCTTGAGTCAAAACAATTTGTTGCTCATTTTTCAAATCTATCATGTTCATGTGAGTCTCCTATGTTGGCTCACTGGATGTGGATGCTTCTGTGTATTTTTCTTGGAAAGGAGGTCTTATATCACGGTCGGGGCTAGACTAACCAGCGTTTGTGTTCTGAGTTTTCTTGAAATTTGGGTTCCTTATGGTGTTGGGGTTTTGTCCTTCCCATGATGATTTCCTCTCAATGCTCTCCACTCTATCTCCCAACTTGTGCATGCCATTGATAATAGCATCTAGTTTGTGTTCTAAGGCTGAGGGTTCATCCTTGAAGGTGGTTCTTCTTTCGGTTATAGCTCTATTTCTTTTGGAAATTAGGTTTGCTTCCACACTAACAACAATATTTTGCATGTTTGCAAGGCTTTGAGGGGCTCTTTCCCTTAACTGATAAGCCATATCGGTATCAAAACCATCAGGGAATTTATATAAAGCAAGATCAGGTGGGGACCTAAGGTTCTATGGGATTGCATTGTAAACATTGTTAAACCTTGCGCAGTAGTCTAACACAGCCTCCTGAGGGCCTCTTTTAATGGTGTCATATTCAGACAGTATGTGCAAGGGGTCTTTCTTCTTTTCCCATCTGTTGATAAATGGCTGGTATAAGGCTTCTGGGTCTGCTATGGAGTTGGCTGGGAGTGCTCTGAACCAAGGCCTGACATTACCTGTCAAACTTTGGACAAAAATCTTCATTCTCACAGCATCATCGTCAATCTCATTGCTCTCAAAGTAATCCTGCATTTTCTTTGTATGCTAAAGTGTCGTGCAGGCACTTGTGCCATCAAAATAAGTTATTTTAGTCTGGTAATCCTTAGGCATAGCCCCAGGATTTGCAGGCAGTTGTAAAGGGGCATATCTATTAACCATATTCACAGGGATAAGTGGAACAACAGGGATAAGCGGAACAACTGGAGAAACTGGGATAATAGGAGTAGTAGTGGTGGTATGAGTAGTGAACGGGGGTGTGGGCGAGGTGCTTGGAGAGGTGAATGATGAAGTAGGGGATGAACGGAATAGAACTTTGATAGGGGTCGGAACACTACTTGGCTGAACTTTCTCAGGACTAGAATCAGCTAAATCCTCTCTTCGCTCTAGCTTCCTGAGTTTTCTTGAGATTAAATTTAGATTTTCAGAAGTGGCTGGGGGCTTTGGGTCCAGATTTGACCTTGTATAACGTAAATTCTTTTTGGGAGCCAGCTTCTAGCTTGTTTTGTTGAGGAGTTTTCTAAGAATATTGGTTAAACAAAAACTTTCTTAAAGGTCAGATTTTTCCTCAGCGGAGCTGTTAGACTGGACTTGTGAGATTATCTAAGGATGTTCCCTACCGGAGTCACCATTATGTTATCACTCAGGTTGTCCCTAAGCCCCTGAAAGGGATACGACCGAGGTAACTGTTATCACTCAGGTTGTCCCTAGGCTCCAGTAGGGATACGGCCGAGGTAACCACAAACCAATCTTTGGATTGCAGGTTCTAGCCCACCTGCAATTAGAGAGGGCTCTCTCTTAATGATTTAACTTTGTTGATGATTTTAGGCTAGCTTTTTGGTTCAGGGGTTTTTGCTTGTGTTTGGATGGAAGGAAAATGCTTTCAGGCAGAGAGGCAATTCATGAAGTGATAAGTTTCAAACCATTGGGCATGGAGTCATGGGTTAGGATTATCAGTGCGTTTTCTTGGTCATAAGAGAAATATGAAGCATGATAGCTTCTCATAACACAATATTCAAACTAAAAGGATGAATGATATGTAAGGAATGAGAGGCATTTAAGAATCTCTCACTCAGCTTAACAGAGGGAAGGATGATCTCTATCTAGGGGCAATGAAGAATCCCTGGATAATTGTCTAAGGTAAAGGAAAACATGAGCCATGTGGAATTCATATTTATGCCTAAACAGAGGAAAACATAAAGAAACAACAGAAATTGAGCACAGAGTGTATTTAAACAAATTCTAAGCTAATCTTCTTTTCTGCTGTTTAGATGGTAACTTATGAATGGAAAACAGAGGTAAGAAGCACTTATTGAGTTATGCAACAACGCGAGAATTCCATAATCACTCTTCAACCGGTAAACACAATGAACAATCCATTCTCCAAAAGCTCATAAGCAGTCTTTGATTATAGAAACTTATCAGGTGTTACAGTGCGAGTCTCTCCTGGAGCAAAATCAGCTAAAGATAGCTTCTTTACTAACAACCAACCAACCAGCCCTTAATACAGTATTCAGGGCTGTCTTTATAGTGCAAATATCTCAAACTATTTATTATAATTGACCTAAAACAGGGCTGCAAAAAGAGCTTTCTAAACCTAAAATTGTGCCAAAATGAAATGCAGGTAAATATCTATTGAACTGTGTCAGAGGTAGATGGATCAAAAAGAGTGCAATGTGGCCCTTGGAGGCTCGATGCAGTACTGCCGGAATAACTGTGCTTTGGGATCTGCAGTTCTGTTCTGGTGCGAGTTAAATGTGCAATAACCATGATTTGAGAGTTTTGAGTGGCCTCGCTCTCTTTTTTGACTTTGCTGGAAGGTATTTAATTTTCTCCTGCTTTGGGCCGCTGTTAAGATCTTCGCTGATACTCTTTGCCACTACATTGATGGTCTCCGTCACTTACTGATACTCTTTGACGTGCTTTCTCTCTCTAAATTTGATCTGATACTCTTTAGTCTCTGTCTCTGGTCTCTTCCTGTCTTCAAATCGGTTTAATTTGGCAAAATCGGGCAATTTCGGGCCTTTTCGGTGCAAAACGGGCCAAGGAATCAAAAGATTCCCCAATATGGCCTATTTCCCGTAGCAATGCATGATTAGCGCTTTGCGCTAATCGCGCATCAAAAACTGCCTCCGTTTCTCATTCCGGAGCTCCGAAGCACGACTTTTGCTCTTGCGTGAATTTTCGGTTTTTTGGCTGCTGATGTCAGCATGATGTCAGCAGTACGGCGGATGACGTCAGCAATGGGGTCCTTTGGTATGGATGTGACGTCAGCATGCTGATGTCATCAAGGTGATGTGGGAGTACAACGGGGTGACATGGCAGGGATACGTGGCAGGGTGACGTGGTCGGGCACAGGCTAGGTGAGGTGACGTGGAGGCGACATGGCAGGGTGAGGTGGCACTCTTGTTATGTGAGGGGAGGGCAGTTTTCCCTGTGCGTCGGACCACCTTTGGTACGAAGGTGGTTTCCATCAGGGGCGGCCCGATGCAATGGGAGGCCGCCACCTGTCCCGGTGTACGACGGTAAAACCGTCGACATCGGGTGGTAACCTACCACCACCATCGGGCGCGCGATGTGAACAAGGACCGTCGGATCTGGGGGAGGCGATCTGAAGGTGGACGGGAAAGGGAGACGCGCGGGGTTTAAAGGCTTAATATTTCGTGGCGCTGTGGGTTTTAACTTTAGAAAAAAAGGGTGAACTGTGTTATTGCGCGGTGGAAACATATCAAACAAACATTAATAGTTTTCGCAGAAGACTGCGCGGGGAGGGTTATTAGCCTTGTGAAAGGGTTTTATTAGTGTTTGGAAGGGGTCCAGAGACTTGGGAGTGGAAATGTTTTGCAGAGGGAGGGTTCTTACTAAAGTCCAAGTGACTTAGTAATTCCCAGTGAAGTATTTATGGTTATATTTCAACCAAGGGGAGGGGATATTTACATAAGGGGGTTATCTACATAGTTTTAGTATGGGGATAGGGAAAATATAGGGAGTTAAATAATAGTGTTATTAATTATTATGGAGATGACAAGGAAGCACTAAGCTTCAGAGATCTTAGGCTTCAAAGGGGAGATAGAACCTTATAGAGAAAGTATGGATCCTCTTTGAGTGAAGCAGATCTTCACCCGAGCTAATGACATGAAAAATGATGAAACTAAGAGATATCAAGCAGATCTTGACCTCTTTTTGGGAAAATTAGTTAATGATTAGGGGGAGATGGAGAAAGGGAAGTTAGTTATTCCTGTTTTGAGCTCTCTCACATAAAACTGCCCGGTGATTGTGCCCTGAGTAGAGATGACACCCTGAAAACATAAAATTGATCAGAAATCAAGATTCTGCAACCTCAAAACTACCTACCCAGCCTACTTACCTAACATTTTTTCTTCTTTTGCTTTGGGTGCACTTAGACTTGCAGACCCAGCATTTCCATTTTTTCTTTTTATGCCTTCCTATCTACAAACTACCCTTATTTCTTGCAAGGGCCCAGATTAAGCAGTTGGGCTCCTTTGATTCTCTACCTATCTAAGAATCTGCCAAGATTAAGCTGTTTGGACAGATTTTCATTCTCTATATTCTAAAACAGGAAATTGAAACCTAGGGACCAAGATTAGGCTGTTTGGACCTCCCTTTAGATGAGAATTGTACAAAACTGGAATGACTCTTCAAAATTGGAATGCAGTAGATGAACTTTGAGTAGCATTCTTTCCTTGGTGATTGTTTAGCAAATATGGAGCATTGCAGCATGCAAAGTATGACATATTTGGCCTGTAAAAATGTCAATCATGAAATATGAGTAACCTACTGCAACAGGAGGCTAACAGTGGCTCCACTTGGGGATGGCTTTTCCTTGTGAGAAGACAAGAACAATAGGTTAGATTGCCTTGATTTCTTCTGTTATGGCTGTGCTTTGAAACTTGTTAGTGCTGACTGTTGGATTGTTTTGAGCCTTTGGACTACTAACAACACTTTCCCTTAACTATTTTGTTGTTAAATTGTAAAGCACTTCCTGCTTTCTTCTGCGTGCTTTAGTATTATGGACTCTTACAAAAATAAAACCAAAGTGCTGATATATACAAACATTTTATGTACAGAAAAATAACACCGCCTGCTCTTTTCACTCAAAAGGATCATTGTAGTGCTTTAGCATTTGGCCATTGACATGGCCTTCTTCAGCTGTGCTGCCATCTAGAGATCTGAGAAAATATGTATTATTGCCTTGCGCAGCGCTGATAATGTATGGACCTTTCAACAGAAAATCAAATTTTTCATGTTTGCCCTTGTCCTCTCTTCGTGAGTCCCATCTTAGAACTTTGCTGCCGACCCAGAAATCTTCTGCTTTAGCCTTCTTATCAAACATCTTTTTGAGTTTTTCTTGTAGCATTTGAGCTCTGTCATAGACTTGCTCTCTGGTTTGCTGAAGATGAATGGTATGATTAATTCTTCTCTGCATGTCATTTGGTTCATCCTGAATCTCCTGCAACAGTTTAATAGTAGGAATGCCAAAATATGGAGGAAATTTGGCTTCCATGCCATATACTAGCTCATACGGGCTCATCCCAATGGATTTCTTAGTTGAAAGTCTGTCTGCCCACAGAGCATTTGTGAGCTTCCTATGCCAGTTCTTTTTGTTTTCCTCCAGCAACTTCTTTATGATATTGATGAGGCTTTTGTTGGACGATTCGGCCAAGCCATTACCTTGAGGGTAGTAAACCGTGGAGTGGACCAAGGTAATGTGGTATTTATGGCAGAAGTTGATCATCTTTTTGGATTTGAAGGCAACAACGTTGTCAGTGATGATTTTCTCAGGGCAACCAAATCTGGAAAGGATATTGCTCTCAAGGAATTGGATAATGGTGGAGTCGTTGGCTTGCCTACATGGGATGGCTTCAATCCACTTAGTGAAATAATCAGTGGCTGTTAAAATCCACTTGTGCTGGCCTGAGGAAGAGGGATGAATTTCTCCAATGAAGTCGAGACCCCATTATTGAAAAGATTTCTCGGTTGAAATGGGCTTAAGGGGCAAGGGCAGTAATTTTCTTTTTCCTTCAAAGATTTGGCATTTTTGGCATGAAACAACAAACTTCTTAACATCTGCAAATAGAGAGGGCCAATAATAACCAGCCCTTAAAATCTTGTCAGCTGTGGACTTCCAATATAAGTTTCCTCCACAGTCCCCTACATGGAATTCTTTCATGATGCTGTTAGTTTCATTCATAGTCAAACAATTAAGAAAAACAACTTCATGATTTTTCCAAAACAAAGCACCATCTATGACACAAAATTTTGAGGATTTCATCCTTAAAAATCTCTTCTTGGTTCTGGACAATCCTGGGGGAGCACACAGGTTTAACAATACAAAGAAAATATCAGCATAACATGGGGATTGCAAAAAGGTTTCACTGATCTGCGGAGTCGCCAACTCCGGTTCATTGTCCAGTTGATTAATGTCTAAGGCTTGGAAGTTTGTTTCAGACATTAGTTTGGCTAAACCTTGTCCTTTTATCAGCTTGGTGGGTTTTATTTCAATGTTGAATTCAAGGATGTTGGCAATCCACTTGCCTCTTTTGCCTTCTAGTCCCTCTTGAGTTAATATATCCTTTACAACAGCGTTAGGGACATAGGCGATCACGTGGGAGTATAAGATGTAAATTCTGAAATCTTTGATGGCTTTGACCAGGGCATAAGCCTGCTTTTCCATAATCTGATATTTCAAGGGTGCATCTCTCAAAGCTCAGCTGAAGAAAGCAATTGGCTTTTCGTTACCTTGATCATCTTTTTGCAAAAGGACAACGGCTATGGTGTGCTCATATGCAAAAGAAAAAATGATAAAATCTTTGTCGAATTGCGGACTGGTGAGGACAGGCGTTTGAGTCAAGGCAGTTTTGATACTCTCAAAAGCTTGCTTGGTTTCAAGAGACCATCTTACCTTGGCATCTTTTTTTAACATATTGCTCAATAGGCTTATTAGCTCAGCTAGGTTTGGGATAAATCTCCTTAGGAAATTGATCTTTCCCAAGAATGCTTGCAGCTCTTTTATATTTCTTGGATATGGGATTTGGAGGGTAGCTTGAATTCTTTCAAGGTCAATTCTAATCCCGCCTTTTGATATGATGTGGCCTAGGAGCTTGCCCTCCTCAAGGGCAAACAGGGACTTCTTAGGATTCAAGGAAATGCCATATTTCCTGCATGTGATGAAAATTTGCCTTAGATGTTTAAGGTGCTCTTGGTTAGATTTGGAGAAAGGGGTTAGGTCGTCTAGGTATACCACAAGGAAATCATGTATCTCCTTGGAAAATGAAATATCCATTGCCCTTTGAAAGGTAGCACCAACGTATTTCAACCCGAAAGGCATTTTAATGTACTTAAATGTTCCCCACAGTGTGGTAAAGGCTGTCTTGTCTTGGTCATCTGGGTGAACAAGTATCTGATTAAATCCTGAAAATCCATCCAGTAAAGAAATTCTAGAGGAACCCACTACTCTTTGTAAGATATGGTCCATTTTGGGCAAAGGGTAGTGGTCTTTTAGAGAGACCTGGTTTAAATTTCTCAAGTCTACACACAGTCTTATCTCTCCTGTTTTTTTCCTAGTTGGAACTAAATTAGATACCGATTCAGAGAATGATGGGTGCAATGATACCTGCTTCAGACATTCTCTTTATTTCTTTTTCAATGAGGGGAAGAAGCATGGGGTTCATTCTTCTAAGTTTCTGTTTGAACGGTTTTTGATTTGGTTTTAAGGGAATGGTATGTTGGATCACTGAGGTGTCATAGAACTTCAAGTCCTCATAACTCCAGGCAAATACATCTTGGAATTCTTTGAACAAATCCACGTATTTCGGTTTTTGATCAGGGGGCATAGTTTTGGACAACTTAATCATTCTAGGCTGCTATGCTGTTCCTATGTTGTGTTATTCTATAGCAGCATTCAGAGGCTCCATTTTTGGCTTTTTGGGCACATCATTGTCATCAAACATGTCTTCTAATGGAGTAAGGCCGACAGGTAGAAAATTACTCTTTAGATCAATAAACTCATCCTCTGCTTTGG
>APFE030681636.1:104906-132417 GCA_000404065.3 Pinus taeda
GCTTCAAAGGGGAGATAGAACCTTATAGAGAAAGTATGGATCCTCTTTGAGTGAAGCAGATCTTCACCCAGGCTAATGACATGAAAAATGATGAAACTAAGAGATATCAAGCAGATCTTGACCTCTTTTTGGGGAAATTCGTTAATGATTAGGGGGAGATGGAGAAAGGGAAGTTATTTATGCCTGTTTTGAGCTCTCTCACATAAAACTTCCTGGTGATTGTGCCCTGAGTAGAGATGACACCCTGAAAATATAGAATTGATCAGAAATCAAGATTCTGCAACCTCAAAACTACCTACCCAGCCTACTTACCTAACATTTTTTCTTCTTTTGGTTTGGGTGCACTTGGACTTGCAGACCCATCATTTCAATTTTTTCTTTTTGTGCCTTCCTATCTACAAACTACCCTTTTTTCTTCCAAGGGCCCAGATTAAGCAGTTCGGCTCCTTTGATTCTCTACCTATCTAAGAATCTGCCAAGATTAAGCTATTTGGACAGATTTTCATTCTATATATTCTAAAACAGGAAATTGAAACCTAGGGAGACCAAGATTAAGTTGTTTGGACCTCCCTTTAGCTGAAAATTGTACAAAACTGGAATGACTTTTCAAAATTTGGAAAGAAGTTAGATGAACTTTGAGTAGCCTTCTTTGCTTGGTGATTGTTTAGTAAATATGGAGCATTGCAGCATGCGAAGTATGACATATTTGGCCTGTAAAATGTAAATCATGAAATATGAGTAACCTGCTGCAGCAGGAGGCTAACAGTAACCACAAACCATTCTTTGGATTACAGGTTCTAGCCCACCTGCAATCATAGAGGGCTCTCTCTTAATGATTTTAGCTTTGTTGATGATGATTTTAGGCTAGTTATTGGGTTCAAGGGTTTTTGTTTGTGTTTGGGTGGAAGGAGCGTGCTTTCAAGAAGAGAGGCAATGCATAGTGTGACAAGTTTCAAACCATTGGGCATGGAGTCGTGGAGTAAGACTACTGGTGCGTTTTCTTGGTCACAAGAGGAAAAAGGGGCAAGGTAGCTGCTCATGAAACAATACTTAAGGTAAATGAAGATGGATTGTAGGCTAAGAAGTGAGAGGCAACAAAGAATCTCTTAATCAGGTTAGCAAAAGGAAGATGAATGAGCTCTACATAGGAGCAGCTAATAATTCCTAGTTAATAGTCATTCATATGTGAAATAGAGCAAATATGAGCCATAAGGAATCCATATTTATGCCTAAATCAAGAGGAAAACATTAAGAAGCCACAAAAACTGAGCATAGAGTGCAGGTAAGCAAATTCTAAACCAAACTTTCGTTCTGTGAATTGAGCATATGTGAAATTGAAATAACAGAGGTAAGGAACACTTATTGATTCAGAAAGCAGCACAAGATTTCCCTCATTCACTCTTCAGAGACATCAACAACACAACAAACAGTCCATTCTCCAAGTTTTCAACAATCTTTGATTAAGTGAAGCATATCAGATACAGAGCGAGTCTCTCTTGGAGTGCATTAACCAACCTCCCCCCCTCTCTCTCAATACAGAGGGTTGTATATATAGAGAAAATATCTAAGAAATATTTATTACAGCAAATCTTAAACAGATCTGAGGGTAATGAGTGCTTTAATTCATCTTATCTTGAAGTAAATGCATGAAATAATTATCTAAGTGTTGTGTTGGGGCAGCTGCTTCAAAATGAGTAGGAATGTGTTCTTTGCTGTTATGCACTGGCCATTTATCATAACTGCGCATTGGTCTCTGCTCCACTACTCTTGAGTGGCTTTGATGTGCATTAATTGTGATTTGAGAGTCTCAAGTGGCTTCACCGCGTTCTTAGACTTTGATGGAGGCTTTTAATGTTCACCTGCTTTGATATTGTTGATCTGATACTCTTTGCCACTTCACTGATACTCTTTGACATGAAATTTGGCTTCATCTCCTCTGATACTCTTTAACTAGTCAATTCGCTCCTTTTTGCTTTCTTTCAAGCAAAATAACTGCTGTAATCTTGTGCTGGACTAAGGCTTTTCCATTTTGGACATTTTTTCTTAGCAATGTGTGATTAGCACTAAGCGCTAATCGCGCATCAAAAATTGCCTCAGATTTTCATTCCGGGCTTCCTAAGAAGCGATTTCTCCTTTGCGCACTTTTCTTTCGGCGGATAATGTGAGCATAACGTCAACGGTGGGACCCCATACGATGGGTGACGTGGCACGGGAAAAACTCCCATCCCCGGACGCTAATCATCGAGAGGTTTGGAAGGGAACATACCTACCCCCTGTAGATCTAGTGCGCGGGCAATCGGACAGATGGCAGAACAGAGAAGGCGGCGGAAGGATAAGGGATGGGGCCTATATCTATATATAGTATATTATATATTAATTATATATATATATATATATAATAATATTATATATATATATATAATATATATATATATAGATATTTATATATATATGACATGGATTCTCATGAAATGCCGATCGCCGATTTGCGATCGGCAAAAGACCATCGGCGATGAACCATATCGGCAGCGCACATGCATGTTTTGTTTTGTCATAGCGATACGCCGATCGACGAAATCGTTGTCGGCCAAACCAATTGAGGGCATACTTTATGCACTGTTTTGATACACGACTCCCCTCTTGATTGCAATATCGCATCGGAGGGGGTCCAATAGAACCTTTTTGCAATCGGAGCATGGCCCAAGGTAAGTGATGAGGGTTTTATGATCGGAAGCATATTTTTTTATGTTTGAAGGGATTTCAAGGCATGGGAAGAGGTCTGATATGCATGAGAAGATGGTTTGAGGGGGGAAGTGAGGGTTCTTGCTGAGTTTCAAATAAACTTAGCAATTCCCAAGTGTACTTATGGTTATATTTCAACCAGGGGGAGGGGATAAGTATATATGGGGGTTATTAACATAGCTTTAGTAGGGGAAGGGAAAATAGATAGGGAATTACATAGTAGAGTTAGTAGTCAACATGACAATGATGAGAAAAAGCACTAAGTATGTAAATCTTAGGCTATCAAGGAGAAGTAAAAGTTTGTGGGTGAAGTATGGACTTTCCTTGAGTAAAGAAGATATTTACCAAGGCTACTAATATGAAGAATGATGAATCTGAGTGGTATCAAGCAGATCTTGACCTCTTTAGGGGAGGCTAGTGAGTGATTTGTGGAAGAGGAAGAAGGGGGGAGTTAGACATGCCTCGCTTGAAGTCCTTTAAGTGGAAAACTGCCTCCAACTTGTGATCTAAATAGATATGACACTTTGAAAACATGAAATGGATCACATAGCTTGATTTCTGCAACCACAATGCTACTTACCTAGCATTTTTATTCTTTTGGTTTGGGTGCACTTGAATTAGCAAACCCATCTTTTCAACTTTTTCTCTCTGTCCTCCTATCTACATCTACACTTATTTCATCCAGGGCCTCAGATTAAGCTGTTGAGCACCCTTGCTTCTCTACCTATCTAAAAGTCTGCCAAGATTAAGCTATTTGGACAGATAATGATTCTTTATATTCTACAACAGGAAATTGAAACCTAGGGAGACCAAGATTAAGCTGTTTGGACCTCCTTTTAACTGAGAAGTCTTCAAAAATGGAATAACTCATCGAAATTGGAATACATCAGTGGCACTTAGGCTAGCACACTCTCATGGCATCCTTCCTTGGCCTTTTTTAGAAAATATGGAGCATTGTAGTATGCATAGTACGACATATTTGGCATGTAAAAATGTCGATCATGAAAGATGATTAACCTGCTGCAGCAGGAGGCTAATAGGTAGGCAAGCTCATAGACACTTGCTTTGCTGCAACCTCCGTTGTGCTCTCAATGACATCCTTTGACTCTTCTCTCCTAAAGGCCATTGTAATTGCGCTGCTGAGAGACAGATGAACACCTGTGATGCCTCGAGACATAACAACACTCATGGCAAGCAATCTGTTAGTAGAAAACCAAAACAAACTTGAGGAATGAGTTGCAATATACATGTGTGATTGATCGTGAAGGTTGTGTAATTTTTGACGGGAGGTTAGGAGACTGACTGCCAAAACTATGCAAGGAACCGGGCTATTAGAAGGCTGACTGAATACTGGAACTATGTAATGCACAGTACATTCTGGCCTATTGAGGACTGAAATTGTGCAATGCGCAATTTTAGTCAGCAATGATATGCAACCAACAAACTGCAGTATGCAATTTCTGGGGCCAGGAGAACACAGCCTCCAAGACATGTGCAATGCAAGTCTGGAGGTTAGTAGTAGGCCAGGCTTGCACAATTTTTGGAGGGAATGTAGAGCCTTCACTTTCAAAAATGCGTAGTGCTAGCTAGGCAAGGCACGGTCCTGGCCAAGGCAGCCCAGACCGACTGACGGACAACTGAAAACATGAGAAGTATGAATGCATGATGAGATGAGTGCAAACAAGAGTGAATGACTATGCATGAAAACAACAAGTGCAAGATTCAAAAAATGGGACAACATGCATGCGAGTCAAGTGGGTCACCGTGACAATGACCATCGGTGTAAAAAAAATGCCATGCATGTGACAACAGTGAGATGCAAACAAAAACTGAAACGATGTGTGTACAAGCTAACATGCATGCAAATGATAGCAAGCATTCACAGAAATGAAGTAGACAAAATTCACACAAGCCAAAACACAAAAAGTGACAGAAACACAACAGAAGATATGTAAAGTAGGCTTACCCCAAAATGACGAAGTTGAATGCGTTGACGAATCCTAGATGTGATGTGGGATGTCAGAGCTACAAGATCGATGAGAGCAATGAGCTCTGTAGCATCCAAAAAATACATTTTGATAAAACTGAGGTTATGATGCACATGCCACAAATCTAGGAAAAGAGACACTTGGAGAGAGGTTTCTAAATTGATCCATGCATGTAGCCTCCAGCTGCTAAAAATAGATCCCTAAATCTAGGGATGCCTTTGCATATTGCCTTGGGAAAAGCAGTCCATGCACACAAATCAGTTTTACTCGGTCCTGGAGGGAATCGATCAACCTAAAGGCACATGCATTGATCTGCAAGCCTGAGATGAAAATCTGCGCTGTTACTGGGCTGAGCAGAGCTGACTGCCCCAGAGGGATTATGCAATTTCTGGGAGGAATAGGTGACTGTCTCCCAGGATTGCACAATTTTTGGGTTGAGCAGCTGTCCTAGGTCAGATTGCGCAATTTTCTCAAGGAAGCCTATCTGATTACATTGCACAATTTCTGAGCCCAACATGCTTGCTTCCTTAGCTGATTTGCGCAATTTCTACTAGATGTTGGGTTAGCTATCCCAAAGGGATTTTGTGCAATTTCTGGGAGCAGCAGGTGACTGCTGCCTAGAATTGCACAATTTCTAGGTTGAGCAGTTGTCCTAGGATGAATTGTGCAATTATAGAGCCTAGCTGGGTTTACACAATTTTTGGAGGGAAGGCTAATTCCCCTCCAGAATTGTACAATTCCTAGAGGGAGCTGCTTAACCAGCAACTGACACTAAGTCCAGAAATCAGCCTATGAAGGAGGTGGAACAAACTTACATGCACAGGCTGACAAGACACTATGAAACAACTAAAGTTGATGTGCTTGACAATGAAAGACATGTTGCTGAGGATGGTCAGTAGGGAGGCTCCAAAATGAAGCTAAGGTAAAATTTTGGAGGGTGGTTGTAGCCGCTACAACGCTTAGTGACACACTGGTATAACTCCAACTCTCTGAATGGACCTTATTCGTGAAAATCAAGTCTAACACCTCCAGAAGTATTGTTCAGTTCTCTGTTCGTCTTGGTTTCCACACTTGCTTGATTGTAAGATGTAGCATCTTCTAGGCTCTTGGTCGGTCGAAAAAAATTCCAACCTAAGCCAACACAATTGTTTTGATTGGGGATGAGGGGTATATTGGTGCACAAGTCATATGATCGTCAGAGTTTTAGTTTCATCTCAAGTGTTCCTCCGCTGCTAGTAGGTCTGGACAGTACCTCGACAGAGTCATGCAGGAACAAAAGCATCGCTTCGCTACTAGCAAGCCTAGTCAGAACCTTGATAAAGTTACTTGCATCACCTCCCTGTGCAGGAAGCCTTTCTCTTCTTTCGTCTTGTTCATTTTCATTTTTTCATAACTATGGATAAGACTTGTTCATTTCAGAAGTGGAAGAGGGATCCCGACTTACTGAGAGCCGAAGATGTTGTTCCTTCAGAGAAGTAGTTTATATATACCTATGATGTGCTTGTTAAGGTTTCCCCCCTCACCTTACTCTACTTGACTGAGATGACAAAGATTAACCCAAAAACGACCAACTAGTGTAGGTGAGACTAGTTAGTGCAGAAGCATTGTGTTTTCACCAAGGTTCACTTTGAACAATACATATTTTCCATTGATGTATCATGGAATGAAGACAACAAGTTCTTCATGACAGAGTGGACAACAGATAACCAAATGTTAATAGTTGTACAAGTCCTCTTGTACTTTACACGGGCTTGTTTCAAGAGTCACACATGGTCCATGTGAAACTAACCTATGAATGAAAACAAGAAAACAAAATATAATGCAAAGAAAGAAGTAGAAGCAAATGCGTATACAAAACGAGTAAGAGAACAAACAAGCAAGCAAGAAAACACAAATAAAGAAGCAAACTTGCATGCAAGAAAACAACTAAAAGCAAATACTACTCCTACTCCTAAGCTAATAGTGCATGGGTTGTCTCATGTGAAGTGATACTTCCAATGAAACCACCGACACATTGGTTGACCCATGTTGGTGAAGGCATGGTTCATGAAAAAGACAGCTGCGTGAACTAGCAAACAAGAAAGATATAACAGTGAATACAAACACACTCCGATTTTAAAAGCGCCCACAGAACATAAGTGAGTGCAAATGAATGATGTGAAATCTATGGACTTGCCATGGTGTTGTGCTACACTACATGCATATGTTAAGTGTATGCATTCTCTTGACTGTGATATGTAAGAAAACGTGAGAAAGGTAGACCACTTACGTTGTGCAAGTGTGCTTTTTGTGTAAGATTCCTCCAATGCATGGGCGATGGGGTCATGTGGTTCGAGTGGAGGAAGTGAAATATGAGTGTTAGATTCATCTTCAATGCATGCAGATGAGTGATAAGGAGCCTTGCATGTTTGATCAACTTCTTGATTAGAAGCGAAATCAAGCTCAAGACAATGAGGGTTTGACATAACCATCACATCGGGCTAAAGTGCCTCGACAATCTGTGGCATTTCTACTTCATCGACAGATAGATCATCATAGACCAGTGACTTAGATGGATTATCAACAAGTGAGTCAACATTGTGATCAGGTGAAGAAGTAGAGAGATCACAACAACCAAGATCAGAAAATCCAAGATGTTTGTCAGCACCCTCATGATTTGATGAATCATGCAGAGGGGTAGATGAGAAGCAAGGATGTTCACCCTCTGTACTTTCAAAAATTCTAGATGATAGATTGGGTGGATTTTTGAAGGAAGATGTGTCCCCTTCATAATGTAATGACAGACTGACATTCAATGTGTCTTGTGAATGATCGAAAGTAGAAACTTCTGAAAACAAGTTTTCACAGGGGAAATCAGCAGTGGCATAATCACAAGGGATGTCAGGATAGAGAGGGTGAGGTGTGGATGGAAGGGAGTCATCTTTCACCACAGGTTCTTCTTTAGATTCCCACACACACTCATCATGAATGATGGCGTATCTTGGTTGCACAACACCAACTCTATTGACAACTTGATCCTCATTCACAACAAGTGAGGAGTCCGGAATGGAAGAACACAAGACAATACAATCTGGCGGATCAACAGAACGTGGGGAAGGAGGTTGAGGGAATGAATCCACGTGACAACCAATAGGATTGCAAGCCAAATCTGCGTAGATATCAAGAGCAAGTGGGGTGGGAGGACGTGACAGTTCAATAGATGTGTGTGCATGTTATCCCACATCACTCTGTAGTGGTGGAGTTGTTTGATGAGGTGAAGGAGGACAATCACTTGTGACAATAACTATGCCTACCTATGATTGCGCAGCTCCATCACTGAAGTGCATTGAGCAGGATCCGAATGATTTCATGAATTGCAGATTTTTGGATATGTAAAGAAGATACTCAAATCTTCCATCGAGAAAATTTCGAATCAATTTCATCTTCGGTAAATCAGTATGCAAGATTACAAAAGTGTGTGTGACACCGTTGAATGGATTCATTGGGTGCTTTTTGTAATTTTAGAATTTCTTTGTTGAGTGCTTTACAGTTAAAGTGATTGAAATCATTGTCTATCTCTGTGACCAGGTAAACAAGAGAATGAATAGAGTTTTTAGGCAGTGTGGTACACCAGTGAAATGGGTTCCTCGAAGCGTGTAAACAAACAACACGCAGGTCATGTATTCTTCAAATATTCCATGTCTTTCACATGAGCCTACAATGCCGACCGCATGCCTAACCAAGGCTACATAGCCTCCACCATCATATGTTTTATCTGACAGGTTATCTGAGAGCTCTTCCGAGAGTGCAAAGTCATTTCCATAAGACATACACTTCGGAAGAGAAACTTTGTAGTTAGTCATGATAGATATGCAGAGATTCAAAATAGATTGTGAGGACTCAGCTTGTCATTTGGCCCTCCTTCTAGCACCAAAATGTTGACGGTGCTGGACCCGCTAACATGTCAGGGTATCTCCCCAGTAAGAAGTCCTAACTAGACCTCAAACCGTTTGGTGCAGGAGTCCCAATAGTTGGTCGTACAGTATCGCCTTGACCGCGGTTTCTCACAGAGGCAAGTAAGATGTCCTTGTTGTTAGCAAGGGTGTGACATATGCAGCAAGTCAAGGAAAGTGCATGAGAGGTTCTAACACACAGAGGGTGAGGTGAGTGCACCCCTTGGAAACCTATGAAAGAACAAAGTTAAGAAGGGAACACACAAGCTAAGATGCATCACAAACAGGAAGGCAAGTGAGCTAGAAATCCAAAGTGATGGTTAAACCAACAACACATTTTAGTAAGATTCATACTTGCATATACAGAAAATAGCTACACATGCGTGCATAATAAAATAGATACATATATCATTTAGAGTAAACAAGATAGCTCAAATACAATACAAAATATGAGTGAAACATGTTGGCTCTATTATATTAAGAAGTGTAAGTTCCATTCATACAATACAACCATGACCAACCACTAGTTCTGACAATGGAACATTACAGTCACTGCCACCTGCTCCTCCAAAGAGATATATTAGCTCTGCACATTGGAGAAGCCAAGGCTTGTTACAATACTGTCCAAGCTCTCTCTATGATACTCCTATCGGAAGCTTGGCTGACCAAAAGCCTCTATAATGAGTTATGAGGTACTATAAATAGCAAAGGGTGGGGTGACCCTTGACATTCCCCTTTGTGACTATTCACCTATCCTCATGACTCTTAAACTACTCTATGATTATTACATTCAAATATCGACACTTGAACTTCCACTTGACAAGATGTTACATACAATATGTACATGTACCATGTGAGACAAATCGGCTTGAGCAAGCCATGCAAGACATCAATCAAACTCGGACTGTTGTGGTAAGACCAACTCTTCGACATCCTTGCAATGATCGGTGGTGGCAAACTAATGCCAATCTTGGTCATCCGTGATGGTGTCAGTGCACTCAATGGTGACATCCTATTGAAAGATAAATCTTGCCTCCGTTGCATACGGGTACACTAATATGGCCCCTCTATCCAACTCGTTTGATAGCATGCACATCTTTGTCTTGAGTGTGGTTGGACCAACAACATACTGATGCATAGTGTCTGTGTTGATCTCCAAGTGTGTGTTAGCGACCATGCACATCAACTTGTCGAATTACATGTTTAGCTCTAGTCAGACTTGCTTCTTGTCTTTGCCTGGGTGAATGTGCCAAATGGGTGGGATCTCATGCATGCACACAATGACATGCATGCTACTGAATTCCCTTGCATGCAATCACCAACACTACTCACCTTTTCTTCTCCGTGCCAGCTGCTAGGATGGATCTATAACTTGTACGAGCACAATTTCATTCATTTGTTCATGTTGCACCCCCTGTTGTACCTGTTCCTGCTGCAACTCATTCTCTCGTCTGTGCAACTCCTATTCTTCCTTGAGTTTCTACTTTAGCACATGCAACTCCTTCTCTTTTTCTCTCTCTTCCTTCGCGCGATCTTCTTGTCACACTGTCACCTCATATCTTCAATCTCCAAAGTTTCTTTTGTCATGAGTGGATTTGATTTGAACTTGCAGCTTTGGTCCACCTCTGTGTTGTCAACAACCTTCCTCTTGCATTCATTGCATGCAGGTGCATTGCTTTCTACTGCTACTAATGGTGTTTCTCACTGTGATGTTGCTGCCATATTATCTTGATGTCCTTGTCTACGAACAACTTGATGTCTTCATAGGTAGGCAAGCTCATAGACACTTGCTTGGCTGCAACCCCTGTTGTGCTCTCAATGAAATCCTTTGACTCTTCTCTCCTAAAGGCCATTGTACTTGCGTTGTTGAGAGATAGATGAACACCTGTGATGCCTGTAGACATAGAAACACTCATGGCAAGAAATCTTTTAGTCAAAAACCAAAACAAACTTGAGGACTGACTTGCAATATACCTATGTGATTGATTGTGAAGGGTGCACAATTTCCACTGGGAGGTCAGGAGACTGATTGCCAAAACTGTGCAAGGCACAGTCCGGGCTGTTAGGAGGCTAAATGACTGCTAGAACTATGCAATGCACAGTCTAGCCTGGCATGTTGAGGACTGAAACTGTGCAATGCACAATTTTAGTCAGCAGTGACATGCAACCAACAAACTACATTGCATAGTTTATGGGGCCAATAGGACACTGCCACCAAGACTTATGCAATACAAGTCTTGAGGTTAGTCCTGGGCCAGACTTGCACAATTTCTGGAGGGAAGGCAGAGCCTTCGCTTCCAGAAATGCGTAGTGCTAGCTCAACAAGGCACGGTCTAGCCTAAGGTAGTCCAGACTGATTGACAGGTGACTGAAAACATGAGAATTCTAAATGCATTATGAGATGAGTGCAAACAAGAGTGAATGATTATGCATGCAAAGAATAAGTGCAGGATTTAGAAAATGGGACAACATGCATGCGATTCAAGCGGGTCGCCGCAACGACGAATGTCGGTGCAAAAATAGTGTCATGCATGTGACAATAGTGAGATGCAAATGAAAACTGAAACGATGCTTGTACAAGCTAACATGCATGCAAACGACAAAAACGTTCACAGAAATGAAGTAGACAACACTCATGTTAGCACCTAAATACGCCTTAGGCTGAAGGAAGGAAAAATTCAGGGTAACCACAAACCACGCTCAGTCTGGTAGCTAGCCCTACCTGAACAGGAGAGGGCTCTCTTCGAGTCACACTCAGTGAATAAATAAATGAAACGGTTTGAGATGACTTACAGTGAAATATTGATCTTAGGCTAGTAAGTGAATATGGATACAAGAAGTGACTTTTATGAATGACTGTGTTTCTGGGATGGTATGGGACCAATGGACCGCAATGAATAGAGAATTTAATACAAAGGCACAGATTACTTCGTGAGGCAAGATAGGCGGAGAGTCCAACAATTTAGTTTGAAACAACGCGGAATGGAGAGATTGCTTAGGAGAGTGAAAAGGGCATTAGTACATGAATCCTTTTCAACAGAAGAAAGAACACTGAACATGAAATTTTCCACAGGCAGAGCAATAAAATGAATTCTACCTTATCTAACTTAGAAAATTTCACTAGAAATGAATATGAAATGAACTATGAAACATAACGAAATACATATGAAACATAAGAGACACATTTGCTACACTCACAACCACATGAATCTCATTAAATAGAGCCGTTGCCTTTCATTAATCCTCTGTAAAAATATACAATGAAGAAACATAGTTTCTTTCCCACAGTATCCTAGAAGTGACAAGCCAACCAACCCTTTGCAAATAGTTTGCATAAAATATATAGAATATGCCGTGAAGAGATATAACGCCCAAGGGTTGGGGAGTTACTTGAATCATTACAAAATGGAGGTGGAAAGCCAACCATTAGCTACAGGTGCAGCGTTACAAACATGACAAATGGCTTGGGTGATTGTTTGCCTTCTTTTGCCACTTGGATAAAAGCCAATCTGGATTGAAAATACTTTAAATGCCACCTTAGGTGCTGAAAAAGTGAAATTTAGATGAGCGGGCCCACTTGGAGAAGTCGCAAATCAAAATTTCGCGAAACGGAGGTGAAATTGGCCTTTTTCCCTATATGCGCCGCGCCACTTTCTATATGTGCCGCACCACTTTGGAGCCTGTTTTGAGGCACTTTTAGGAGTCCAAAATGTGCCCAAGTGTGCTTGTTGGAAAGCCTGTCCTATCTACTTTCCAACCCAAGTGGAATTTTTGAATTTGGTGCTCATTTTCCCCTCCAAATATTCATTCTCCCAAGAGTGCTTCCTGTGTGTCAAAATAGGGGCAGAGAGGCCATTTTTTGGGTGTTTTTGACCTCCTGGAGACTCAAATCATGCCCAAATTTCTTGTCCAAGCACCAATAGTCGTGATTTTGCATGTTGAATCCAAAAATGCAAGCCATTTCCAATTTGGAGCTTCCAATTCTAAGCGCAATGCCAGTGGCGCGACGCACGGGGAGAAAAAACCTGTGTTTTGACCAAAAAATTACCATGTGACCAAAATTGTCCCAAATTTCTTGAAATTTGGGCTGGAGGTTCTCTAAGAGGCACTATGCTAGGCCACAGAAGCTTCAGCTAAGATTCTAAGGTGATCTTGCTCTTTTGCCTCTTTTGTTGCTTTGCTCAATTTTGCCTTGAAACTCCTTATCCGGGCCTTTGCACTCATGTTCCGTGCCCTGTAATGATAAACCATCCTCAGTATGTTTTGTCTCTGTTGGCCTTATCCAGCAGTCTCTCAAGGTGGATGTTGATCCACTCTAGCCAGGACTCCCAGTCATTGTTGATCTCTTGCTCCAAAGTAGTGAGCTCAATCCTCCTTTGTTGGGTAGCTTGTCGATTCTCATGGATGTTTTGCAGCTCCATGATCTCATGCTGGTCCTCAAGCTACTTGTTCCTCTGCTCCAAATACTTGATGATCCATTTGGCCCTCTCCACATTGAGTGACAATTCTTGGATCTCCATGTTCTGCTCCTGAATAGTCATCCTAAGTCGGGCACTCTCCACATCTGCATCATCATCCTGAATGAGGATGAAATCAACCTCTTGTTCAGCTGATGGCCCCTCATCATGCATGGGCTTCTTTCCCTTGTCCTATACCTATGTAGTTGATGCCAGAAGTGAGGCCCCTTCCACCCCGGGTGGAGATAACACTCGCTTTGCTGCTGCAAACAAGTGCCTACTGCGTCTCTGATATGTCAGGAATACTGGCATGGTTGTGGTCTCATGGTGCTCATATTGATGAGAAGGACCACCTATCTCATGCTCTACCTCTGATAGTACCTGTGAAGTGCTGAAGAGGTCACGGGAGATGAAGTCCTCCTAAGCAATGCCTTGCAATCCTAACTGATGATCCACCAAAATCCGGATAAGAGCAAAGTGATAAACACTATTAAGCTGCTGCTGAGGGGTCTTATGCTGCATGAAGGTGTTCATCCTTTCTATGTTCCTGCAAATGAAAAATGGGAGGTTCATCATCCTCACCCTGGTAAAGTGCATGAGCAACCTGATGTGATAGGCATATAGTCGAGAGAACCTCCCCTCACAGCTAAAGTATTTCATGAGTGGAGCATACTCATCTTTCAAATATCTGAATGGGAAGATTCTTGTGAGCTGACTCAAGAATCTGGCCTTAATGTAAGGCTCATAGTGTTGCCTATCCACCTTCTTCTTCTTATGCCACTGTTCTCCAACATTTGGTATGCTTGTTGCCACTGAGATAGTTTCGGGTGTCAATGTGAAGGTGACCCCAGCCGAGATAGACTGACCTCCATGTAGATTAAGTACAAAAAGATGGGCCAACTCATGATGAACTCTAACATTAGCTACCCTTTGACAAAATTCAAAACATGCTAGGTGTTGGAAACATGACATGGCAAGAGGGCATGCTTGTAATTCAGTGAGGGTAGTGGGCTCATCCTTAACATGTTTTCCACTCTTGTGATGTCTCCTGGAAGCCTGCTCTTCCGAGGATGAGTCACTTTGTGTCTCCATCTCATACTCTGAGGAATACTGTGATGCCATGACTATTGTTTGTACTGTACTAAGACTGCCCTTTGATGATGGTGTGAAGCTGGGTGCTCTTGTGATATCTGTCACCAAGGGGAAAAATGAAAAAGGGAGTATTATGAAGGGAGTTTTGTGATAGGAATAGGGGTTATGGGGAGAAGTTTGTTTAGGGATATGTAGGGGGTTTGGGTATTTGATAGGGTAGGGTTTTTGAGGTTTTGACAAGGTAGGGTTTTGGGGTGTTATGTTGACCAAAGAGTGGAGGGATAGGGGATAGGGTTTGGTAGTATTTTAAGGTAGGGATAATAGGAAAAATGAGAAAGGGAGGATAGGGAAAAATGGTAGGAGAGGGAAAAATGGTAGGAAAACAGAACCTTGGCCTCAGTACCTCAATTACGCAACCCTAGCCACCATGGTTTTGATGTTTTTTGTGTGGTTGGTCTTATGAGTTTTGTGGCAATTGAACATAGCCACAAAACCACCATATCATTTATAAACTTTGATGGACAAGTCATGTCATAGAGCCTACCTATCAATTTGAGGGGCTTCACAAAAAAATTGAGGAGATTTGGCACGGTTTTGGCCCTTTGTGGGTGTGCACCGCGCGCCAAACCCAGTGCGCCGCGCATTGGGTGTGCATCGCACCTGCTGAAAAATACACTGAGGGTTGGCTCTATGTGCACCGCACCCCTGTGTGTGTGCGCTGTGCCCTAAAAGATGCCTCAACTTGCTCCAAACATGCACGATGCACTCCTAATCACTTTGCAATGTCTCCCAATGAACTCGATTTGCACAATGCCTCTAATTTTGGTGGAAACTTGTATATAAAGACTTGGAAGTGATGGGTTAAATTTTTTCTTCTCCAAAAACCCATTTTTCTAATGTTATGTTTTGACACTTTTTCACTGACTTAAAGCAACACTGATTTTCAATTTCCCTTTGAAATTTTAGCTCAAATGATGAAATTTTCGGCACTCCTTGTAGGGATTGCACGACAGGACATTTGGCCACGGAAACCATGACTACACCTGAAGAAATCTACTGACGACTTTTTTTGAAAATTTTATCACAAATGACACTATTTGACTTTTATTCAAAACAAAGTTTTGAAGAAGAGTCGAAGTCTATCCACATGCCGATGAAACTCTCTGAATCATAACTGTGTAAGGGCCTCACTCTGGCCTGCATGGCTTTGTTTGAAGACCAAATTGATTAATCCCTAGTCCTAACTATCGAAAAATGACTTTTTTCCTTTAAAGGACCAGACCTTGACTATCATGGACTTTAGTGATCAATGACAAAAGACCTGAGCCAGCAGGAGCCAGACATGAGGGGAAATGACTAGCATGACCTTTTCCGTTAGATTATGGCATGCCCCTAGCGGAATGCAGCTAAGTGAATGGAGTGGGACACCTAAAAATGAAATGCATAAAGAGTTTTGATCTTTGACGGAGGACTGACCAGACTGACTCTAACAACTCACACAAGCCGAAACACAAACAATGACAGAAATGTTGCGCAAGATATGCGAAGCGAGCTTACCCTGAAACAACTGAGATAAATGTTCTGACGACTCCAGATGTGATGTGGGATGTCAGAGATGCAATATCGATGGGAGGAATGAGCTTTGCAGCATCCAAAAAATGAGTTTTGATAAAACTGAGGTTATGACGCACATGCCACAAATCTAGGAAAAGAAACAGTTGGTGGGAGGTTTCTAAAGTGATACATGCATGTAACCTCCAGCTGCTAAAAATAGATCCATAAATCTAGGGATGCCTTTGCATGCTGCTTTGGGAAAAGTAGTTCATGCATGCAAATCAATTTTACTCGGTCCTTGAGGGAACCAGACAACCTGAAGGAAAATGCATCGGTCTACAAGCCTGGGATGAAAATATGTGTTGTTCCTGGGCTGAGCAAAGCTGATTGTCCCAAAGGGATTGCACAATTTTTGGGAGGAACAGGTGACTGTCTACCAAGATTGTGCAATTTCTAGGCTGAGCAGTTGTCCTGAGTTAGATTGCGCAAACAGGGAAGCCTGTCTGACTACATTGCACAATTTCTGAGCCTAGTAGGCTGGCTTAGCTAATTTTCAAAATTTCTGCTAGATATTGGGCTGGATATCCCAAAGGGATTGCACAATTTCTGGGAGAAACAGGTGACTATTTCCCAGAATTGCACAATTTTTGGGCTGAGAAACTGTCATGGGATGAATTGCGCATTTTTTGAGAGGAAGGCTGTCAGGAAGAATTGCACAATTCTAGAGCCCAATTGGGTTTATAAAATTTCTGGAGGGAATGATGGCTCCCCTCTAGAATTTTGTAATTCCAAGAGGGAGTTACTTAACCATCAACTGACACTAAGTCTGAAAATCAGCCTATGAAGGAGGTGGAACAAACTTACATGCACAACTGACAAGACTTTATGAAATAGCTGAAGCTGATGTGCTTGACAGTGCAAGACATGCTACTGAGAATGGTTGGTAGGGAGGCTCCAAAACAAAGCTAAGGAAAAATTTTGGAGGTTGGTTGTATGCGCTACAATAGAAGACTATCTCAATCATAGTAGATATATCTTACTTCCTATTTCTTGGACTTCTTCTTTTCATCTTCCTCGACTTCTTCGGTGACATGGGCTTCCTCTCAAACCTCTCTTGTTATTGTCCTTCTTGATATTAGGAAAATTTCTTTTGTAATTCCCATATTATTGGCATCCATAGTATTGAACCTTAGCTAGGTTATTCTTCTTTCTTCAAGGACCAAATTTATGATACTTTCCTCTTCTCTTTGCCATAACAACATATGCTTGATTTTTCTCACTAGATCCTACATCAGATTTTTCCTTTAGTCTAGTTTCTTTAACCTTGCATAGTGACCATAGATCCTGTTATGGGTAGCTCTTTATTCCCATAAATACTTGAAGTAAGGTTACCCCACTCATCTGGTAATGCATTTAGTACTTCAATGATCATCTCCTTGTCAGACATTATTTCTCCCAGATCTTGAAGTTGATCCCTTATCTCAGATATCCACATAAAGTAAGAGGCCATTCCTTCTTCTTTCAATATCCTTAGCTTGTAGACTTCTTGCCTTAGAGTGGTAACTTCTCCTACAGTGATTACATAAAACAACTCTACCAATTTGACATATATTTATTTTGAATTGTCGAGTTTAGATACATATTGAATGAGGGGATTCTTGATGGATTCTATGAGAATCCTTTGAGCCCTCACTTCCCCTTTCATAAAATTTGCAAGTGCTTGAGAATATTCCTTCGATGGTTTGGTGATAGAGCCTTTGACATGATCCATCACCTCATTTTCAATGAGATTCAAATCTTTCATCTTCTTCCATGCAAAGATAGTTTGAACCCCCAACCAATTTGTTGCTTTTCTTGAAAAAATACACACTAGTACAAAATGGCTAATTAGTTACTAAAACAACGACTAAAATTTGCATATAAATGACTATTTTTCAGTCGGCGACTAGTAGTAACTAATTTACAGTATCTTATAACACGTCCAACTTTTAGTCAATTTTAGCGTAGTCATTAATTGATTGTCTCAATTTTATCATCTAGCAGTATATTTAGTCATAAATTTGGTCATTAATTTAGTTATTGATTTAGTCATTAATTGCCACAATTAATGACCAAATATAAAACAAAATATATTACTATATGATCATCTAAGAAAACCAATTAATGACCAAAGACATATGACCAAAATGTTGGTCGTGTTATAAGATACTGTAAATTAGCTACTAATAGTCATATATATGTAAATTTCGGTTGTCGTTTGAAACCAATTAATGACCAAAGAAAAATGACTATTTTTTTGTCATGTTATAAGATACTGTAGATTAGCTACTAATAGTCGTATATATGCAAAATTTAGTTGTCATTTGTAATAAAAAATTAATAATTTGCAGTAGTCATTTATATTTTTTTGGTAGTTTCATATTCATTATATAAACGACTAATTTAATAGTTTATATTCATTTAATTTATTTTCATTAATAATCATTATAAACAACTAATTTAGTCGTATATTCATTTTATTTGTGTTCATCATTAATCAATATAAACTACTAATTTAGTAGTTTTAGATTGATTTTGTGTTCATTATTAATCAACATAGATTAATTAGTATGATTTTGATACTAAATATAAAAAAAATCATACAATGTGAATTGGTTCATCTAATATGAAAATTCAAAATTACATATGTTAGTTAAAATACTAAACAATATCAAGTGCAACTATAAATAATTTCAACCATAGAAATTATATTATATAAAATGTCGAGTATTACAATATGAGTTTCCAATTTAACATTGGCTAGACTACAATTTACACATGAAATGTTGTTTCATCACTATAAAACATTATCATTGTGCTGTCAAGTCATTGTAGGTGAATTCACCAAATATGAAAATTTGAACATCAGTCTCTATGTGTGTGTCTTATGTGGGATATTGGCTTTAAGGGTACCACTAGACTAGTTCTCTTCTCTCTCTTTTTGCATTTGTCGCTCCAGTGTTAGTGTTCTTCTCTTTCTTCAAATCCTGTTGCTTACCATCAATACTGAGTTCCTTTTCTAAAAACAAAAGAAACTAGAATGCAAAGTGTAAGACATGAAAGACAATGAACACTATAATATAAATTAAAGTAGACTATAAAGGATTTATATTACATATACCTCAACATCAACAATGTTAAATCCATTCTTCCCCATAAAGGTAAGAAACTCGAACAAGTTTTCTTCAGTTGAGCCATAGTGTCTACTATGTGGATAGATGACTTATATAAACAAATTAAAGTCACCATAGAAAAGAACACCTTTGTAACTTAGTATTCAACCTTTAGGGAAAGCTTAGGCACAATCATGCCAACTAAGTTACATGCTAAAAATATCAAGATGTAAATAACTTGTTAAAAAAAATAATCTGAGGTGTGCTGTCTAATCCTTGTCATTTTATTCACAAGAACAATTTGTTGTCTAATTCATGAACTTGGTCAAGTATATAAACAACATGTTCTCAAATAAAAACATGAAAGTAAACTTTTCTAATAGTCATGAAAATATTTCAATAAAAAGTAGTTAAAGGATTTCAATCAATATCGTGTAATATTAATTTCATCTTCAAGGTTTGGTTGTTGTTTAAACATACATAATACCAAGTACTTTCAATTGCATAGTTAAAATACAAAAAAATCAAAATAAATGTTCAAAATACAATCAAACAAAAAAGAGAGGATATCATGGAATGGACATTGCAATTATAAAAAAATTGTTTACATGTCCATGATATCTTATCACACATTCCTAAAACATTTTCTTGCCCAAAATAACCATGAGGTAAAAGAATCACAACATTAAAAACCATAGGAATACTTACTAGAAACATTTCCAAAGTCGATGGCTGAAGTGCCTAAAGGATATCCAACAACATATGAATCATATCCAAGACATGATTTCTATACTGTCTCCCCATCCTTTTTCCAATCACATTTCATGTAACCTTCCCACACTAGAGTCAAGTAACAATTAAATGAAGGAATTGACATTTGTTATTATCGTTTATATGTACAAAGTTTGAATATAATTTGTTTTGGTAACACATTAATTCGTATTTAAAGCCTTCTTGTCATGAGAATGTATCAATCGAGTAGAAAATCAGAAAAATTGACCTTAATGAGGTCCTCTAACAATTTCTACAATATCGATATTTGTCTTGTTGTGATATCTTGGATAGATATCTGCAAACGAAAAAGCCATATATTACTTATGTTCAAACTATGTATATGGTGTATTCTTAGGTAACCTTTTAAGATGTCCCTCTACTTTTACCAAAGCGGATTGTAGCTTGGTCAAACTCTTTATCCTTTCATTCAACATCAATTTCTGCAAGATAAATGTCACACATTATTCTTTCCCATTTCTCAACATGCTAGATATGCTAAATTGAAAGTCACATAAAAGCAAGAGAAAACCATTTTCTAACCAAAACAAATAAAACAAACAACGCCTCTAATAAAACTTCACACCTCAAAAATTACTCTGCCGCGTGCTTAGACTAAAGCTGATACTATTTGAATCATCTTTAGGTCATATTTAATGGGATATTCATATTTTTACCATGATTTCAATTTGGTGCTAAAAGAAATATATAAATACAAGTTATTATACATTAACTTCAAGTATAATTCAAAAAAATAATGTCATTATAAGGTATGGAGAGAGAAACATCTTCATAACTAGGATTCTCTATTTTAGTTTGGTTTGAGTTGAGTTGGTATTTGAATATATAGTTTTCTATAAAGAAGTGAAATAAAATATGAGAATCAAAATAACCTTGTGAATTTTTAATTAATTCATATTATATATCTCTAAAACGGCCAAGTCATCCTTCTCTACTATTCGATAGAGATTTATTGGCATAGAATAATAATGAATTAACTATCAAACACAATGATGCAATATATTAACCAAGGAAATAAAAATGACATGGATTTGGTATTTGTGTGCTCGAAGGAAATCTAACAATGGATGTGTTCTTTATTTATCATGAAATAATATTGAAGAAAAATGTTGGTTCAGAACTTGATCTACATTACAAATAGGAGATGATCGTGTTGGGTAAGGAAAGGATGAATTGAAAGGCTCAAGGTCTAGCTCCAATACATAGTTATCCTTATCACTACAAAATACAAAGTTGTCATCATTTGCTTAAGTTGTTAAAAAGAAAAGTGAGTTTGTATTTGTGCACTTGTGGTAGTATATGAAAAAGAGAGCACTAGTGGACATAAAAGTGTGTTGTCCCATCATTCAACCTAACAAAAAACTTATATATTCAGTTGTTGACTACAGTGGAAATAAAATGTAAAACCCACTCAACTTGATCTTTACATGACATAGTCGTAATGAACCAGTACAATAGAAGCATGCTAACTCATAAACAAGAGATGATAAAGAGAGAATAATGGAGCATTATTTCCAGCCACATAATTGGCATGAATAAAATTTCCACAGGATTCATCCAAAAAATGAGAATAAATTATGGCAAAAGAACATATCATTGGTGTTTTGTACCCTCTTTAACACATGTGGCCTAGGGAAGTAGAGGAGGCCAAATGTAGTAGGATTCCAATTGTGTGGGATATAAAAACAAAAATGTGGAAAAACAAACTTGCCAGTTCAGGAAATCTCACTCTAAATAATAGAACATGTTGAGGATAGTAATGATGAAAAGAGATCATGTATTAAGATCAAGCCCCTTATTGGTCATCAATTAGCAAGGCAACTAGTAATTTTTACTCGTAAAAAAAATATATCATAATTAGTGTAATGACTGTGTGGATCTTTTTGTGAATTTTTTTAAATTTATATTATGGCGTCCTTGGAGGAGAGAGTGATGAAAGTTCTCCAGGTTTGGTCAGACTGGTTTCTCCTTTCATATGCTTATGTGAATGGATGGATAGCTACCTTTCTTTGGTTTGGAAATTCAGGTGTCCCTCCCTTTCATTCAATATGTGGAGATGCCCCACCATTGAAGGACCTTGATAGTTATGAATCCAATCTTATAAACATAACATATGGATCTGGTCCAAATCTAGATGTTGCTATGGTTATTTGAGAGGGAGCAACAACTCGAGAATTTTTTAGTATTCCTCTTGTGGAGCTTGAATATAGTGTAGGAAAAATGGTTTATCTATTTGTGGTGGTAGGGAAGTAATGTTTTTACAATTGCTTAGCTTAGAAGAAGAGAAGCACAAGAAATAATATCAAGAGGAGTATTTTAGGTATGGGTATAACATTGCAATCAGAGGGAAGCATGAAAGAGAAACTGATGCTTATATACAATTGGGAGGGGGAAGGTGGAGCACAGGCGACGAAAGAAAATCCATACTTTATGATGATAAGGACTATATATCATTATCATCATCTAGGAAAAATGTTCAGGAAGAATCATATTTATGGTCATAGGTTGGGGAACGTGAATCAATGTATGCCTCTTGCAGTGGAACTTTACCAAAAAATGTTGGTGTTGTGATGGTAGTGTCACATGATGTGCCCCCAAAAGTTCAAAATATTCTAGGCAATGTGAAGGAAATTTTTTTCTCTACTCCTTAACTCATATTTTGCCCCATCCATGTTTTGATAGACCAATTATCAAGATCATAGAATGATATTTTCTTTAATGAAGGAGTCTAAGGGCTAACAATTTAAGGATATGATCAGTTTTTTTTTTTTAAATGGATAGTCTCGTCTGACTTGCAAGGACTTGGGGGTCAAACTTGCTGCTAAGTCAATGTTGTTCACATGTCAAAATTTTGAGTATGACTTGGGGTTGACTCAGTTTGAATGAGAGGATTTTGCTTAATAATGTTTAGTCAAGGAAAAGAACCAAATTCAGAGTCCATTTGAATTATGATTCATGAAGCATAGTAACAGAGTTGGTGAACTTAATAGGGGTTATCCTTGTCATGATGTGTTACATTCGAATGGCATGAATGCATGAATTTCAAAAGGTTGAGATATGATATAAATCTTGGGAAATTTTGACCAAATAAATAACCCAAACCTGACACTTGAGATATGATATAAATATTGGGAAACTTTAACCAAATACATAACCTAAACCTTAAACCTAGTAGTGTGAAATCCATTGTTTGAAGTGTGGCTACTGAAGACAAATTTCTTAAATACTTTTAAAAATTAACATACAAATAATTTATAAAAGCATGGAATTTTGTTGTCAATAAAATTTCGAACTAGATAACAATTAAAGCGATAACCCGCAATGATAATCCAAAATTGACAAGGCATATTGGACAAATGTTCAAAACTCATTGGGAACATCCTAATCCTATAAGCCGCTCATCTAAAGGAACCACAGATGTTACCTTTCCTGGTAAAAATGGAATGTTAATGATAAATATCACAAAAAGATAAATAATTAAAACTGACTATTAGAACCAGCCCAAACAATGAATGATAAAAAAAATGAAAATGGGGCAAAATGTCACATACCCACTCGATGAGACTGCCATCCACTTCCATACTTGATGTTGCCCAAGACTAAGCAGGTCATTCCACTAGTGTCCACATCCTCGTATCCACAATAGAATTCATCCTCGTATCCATAAACAACTTGCATTGGTCATACCCTTTTGTAAAGAAAAAAATAAAAGAAAATGAAGCTCGAAAGCCTTTTTACTGGTCAACGGTTTAAATATTTTGATGTGTGTGTTTAAAAAGAAGATTCCAATACCGATATCATTGTCTGCTTTGAAAATTTATTCAAATACATCACTTCCTCCAAAAACTTTACATATCGTGGATCGTCATAATTGAAGTCATCAATTAAATGAAGTTCTATCATCTCTATAGCAGGGGTGCTCTAAAGAAAGCAACCTAATACACTGATTTCCCTATCATGTAATTCAGTTATGTCTACATTAACCTGAATATACGGAGATGAGAAAGTGGGGATCTAAGATGTCGAGGTATGGGATATTTTGAAAGTTCCTGCATTGCATTTCAAAACTAGAATAAGCCAACTCTGTATTCATTTACGAGGTAAAAGACATAAGTATTCATTATGAACATCATGGAAAAAACCATGGAAGAATTTTATGGTCTTTTCACATCTTATAGTAGGTTAACTTTTTTAATTTAGGTAGTGTAGATTTTCATTAAGGAATAGATATGAAACAAAGTAATTACTTGGTTTTGTTTCATATCTATTGGATATACTGAATCTGAAAACAGGACATAATAATGAACCAAAACATAATAGTCAACCTAAGCCACATCAATATATGCTTTGTATAAAAAAATATTATGCTATACTTGACAACTAAGTAGCAAATGCGAACATTCTTAAACATTGAAACATGTTGTTTGTTGCACTTGTAAAATAAAAGCATAAATTTTGTTTTTACCGAGATAAAGTTGTCACCCATTAACAAACAGTGGAGATTAGGAAGCCTCTCAAACAACAAATTGAGAAGACAAATATTTATTTAAGCAAAGGAAGAACACATATGAATAGCTCCTTTAATGATTTAAAGCTTCCCATCATCTCAATCAATATGTCCACAAAGAAATTGTATGCATTATCGGGATATGAGTACATTTCCAGTACAATGAAATTAATTCCATGTTGCATATTGAGTCTCAAGATAAAGCATGAAAGATCTTGAAACAATATCCCATTCACTCTCAAATATTTTATCATGTATGCCCCCGCATACACATACAAGACAACCTACATTTACAGTGGTTTATATTTTATCCACATACAACCTGTATTTACACTGGTTTCATTGTAAAGCATTGAAAGTAATAGTAAAATCCAGACTTACATGGTTTTAGTTTGATGCAATGCGATTTAAGAGGTTTTGTCCATATCTAGCGGTTGTTTAACGCAAATTAAATGATTCCTCTACTGAGGACCACAAATGCAGGGAGTGTATAGAAGGTCGAATATTGATGATCAAATATTCTTTATGGTTTGGCTAGTTGAGTGGGACGTCTGATCAAATTGGATGAGCATATACCTAAGATTCAAAACGGGTCCTATGCAAGTGATTTTAAATGATATCCCTTGGAATATTCAACATAGTACTCAGTATCATCATACAAAGGACCACCCAAAAACAGACCATCTGATCCTATCAAAATTTCAAGAACCACGTCACCCTTTTTTAGAAGACCATTTCTACTTCCATTTTGAGAAATTATTTTAATGTCAACACCTGGGATTGCTGGAAGCACTTACCCTGAATTTAATTTCCTAGGAACCCTACAAAAGAAGGAATAATAGGTTGGCACCCATCAGTTTTAACAACAACATGCCAACTTCTTGGATAAAACAAGACCTTTTCAAAACTATTTTTGTCACTAGTATTCACTTTATCTCTTAGAACAAAGACCATTTCATCTACAAGATTGGACCAATCAATGTACTGATATACAACAAAGTTGCTTGGTCCATTAGCACTTGAAACAAGTTTGACATTATTGATCATATCTATAAATGTGCCCTCCTTTTGCCATATGTATACAATAATGCTTCGAGAAAAATCATTTTCTTTGGGATAAGAACTTGAATGAACATGTATTTAATCACTCAGTAGATATTTTTCACCAGTCCAATATATAGGATTATGGTTCAATACATTTAATTCTAATGAAGACATTCCAAAGAAAATGCACGAGTTCAAGAAATGAAGCATGTGCACACAAGAAGGTTCTAAGCAGATTTTCTACCATCCTTTCTCAATCAACAAATTCATTGGTTTTCTGTTTAGCTGTACGATGTAAGAAGCCACATGATGAGTAGACATAATACACAACCAATAACCTTTTTGGATAAACACTATCTCTGAATGATCAGAAACACAAACGTTGACATCAATAACCTTTCTCTCCCAATGCCAATAATCATCCCAATATAACAAATCAGATGAAGGTCTATGTTTTACCTCAAGGCGCAATGCACCAGGTAGGACTTTCTCAAATATGAAGTCACTGCTCTCATTTGTTAAACTTAAAGATTTAAGCTTCTTTGAACCTAGAGTTCAACAACTAGAGAAGTAAGTTGTATAGAAACTGAGGAGTCACATCCTTCCTTGCATATCAACGATCCATGGATACCAACAAGGGAATTTATAAATTCAATGCCAAACATTGGTCTAGTTACTGTCAAATCAATATGTGATGGTGAAAATTGAAGACCAAAATAATGTTCTGCTACTGTGTTCAGTGGGGATATTCAATATTAACATGGTTGAACCTCGAAGCAGAAGTTTCCCATATCATCAATCCTCTTTAGTTGAGGCTTAACATTGTTTGGCCCATGTGTCAAGCCAACTTGACACTTGCCATAATATCCATTTGTCACTAATTTCAGTGAACCACAAATATTATAATGTGTTTCTTCTATCTTTGGGATTGAAGCCATGTTTGGCACAACCATGAAATTCTCCAAACTGCTAAAATCAAAGTGATCCTTCTCAACCTTGATTGTGTAGCGTGTTGATGTTGCATGATCAAGTTTGTAATATCCCTGGACATCTGTTGTATCTATTTCTTGTCCATCAACTAATATTGTAACATCTTCAAAACAGACTACTTCAAAAGTCACCACAAGTCCTCCAATTGAGAAACCTGTGACTTGAAATGGCTGAGATATATTAACATGGCTGTGCTCAATAAGAACCTCTATAGATGAAAATGAAACAAAAACTATTGTATTCTCACCGTTGTAGAATGGAAACAAACTTTATTTTCCACGTGGAATAGAATTAAAAGCAAATTTCCCATATGCATCAGATGTTGTATGACAAAGCACTTGATTTGGCCAAGAAGCCTCTTTGAGGGCACTTCACGTCATGGACATCATCTGAATAAAGGTATACATGAACACCTAAAATAGGGTTACCCTGAGAAACAACTAAGCCATCCATATCATAACTTGGGACATAAAAGATGTCATCTACTACCAGATTTCCAAAGCCTAACTCCATCTCTAGAGAGCCTCTTCGGACAATTGTTAAGAGAACATGAGAATCACCTATTTGAAAGAGAATATTGAAGAAAATATACTCTATAAACCTTAATCATTGTACGTCATGCGTAGCTCCATCCTAGTTAGGATTGACATTAGGTATGACCTTGTATCTTCTTCCTTTGTTTAACAATTGGCTCACAGAGCCCACCCTTTCCACTTCTTCATGTTTGATTTCATGGGCTACTATGTCCTCTGGAAACTCATCCTTAAGGAATCTCCAAACTTATTCCACATATCAAACGAAGATAAAGAGAGAAAAATATCATGGCCTTTCCTTTTTGAAAAAAAATGTAGTGGGATTTGTGTTATCAGGAAATCTAGTGTCCACTCGGAGCTGCTAGTCCCACTAAGACGGGTAGCTATCTTAGAAAAAACAAACCAAAACTACTTTCACTTTCCCTTATGAGAAGTAGATAAGAGGGTAACAAAGGACACCAACCTCAGTCTTGCGCTTGGTTCCTCTCCTTTCTGACGGATCTTTACTGCTCCTTCTTCGATTACCCAGCTTCAAAGAGCACCTGTGGAATCAAAGCAGCATAATACTATCAGAGAACAAAGATCTACAATCATAAACAATATAGGACTAGATATATATTGACCACACAAATGCATATATCATCAAACATACAAGAATGTGGAGGAAAAATTGAATAGCTTTATTAATATCAAGAATAGCAAAGAGGATTACAACCCATTGTTCTGAC
>APFE030681636.1:141117-152176 GCA_000404065.3 Pinus taeda
ACCACACAAATGCATATATCATCAAACATACAAGAATGTGGAGGAAAACTTGAATAGATTTATTAATATAGAGAATAGCAAAGAGGATTACAACCCATTGTTCTAACCCAACATCATCCTCTCAGCATGAAAGCCCTTCTTCACCTCATGAAAAGCTTAGATCACCCAACACTATGATATTTCACCAAGAAACCAATAGCACTTCCTTACAAAAATACAACATTCCAGCCTCTGGATCTTTGTGATGAGGGATCCATATATAGATGTTTGCAGGGGGGTGAGTTAGCTGTTGGGTTTTTGATTAGTGTCCTCTCTCTGATAGTTCTTGGTTCCACTTGGAGATTCATGATCTCTTGCTCATCCTTGGGTGAATTCAGAGAGGCAAGTATCATTGGAGAAGTTTCTAGAAGATTCCATGATCATCCACCTTGCAAAATGTCTCTGCCATTTGTCTACTCTCGCTCATCGCACCCTACAGAACGGATTTCCAGTATGCATCACACTTTTTGCACTGAGCAGGTGAGATGCATCGCACCCTTAGCATTGAGCAGCCTGTATGGTCTAGTTTTGAGAAGTTCTGAGTAGTTTTCCATGGAGAACTTCTGGGAGATGATGTAATCAGCTGACCTTGTTCCTTTAGGGTGTGAAGCAACACTTTTGAGGGACTTAGAAGCCCTTGGTTTATGGACATGTATAATTGGGGTTGCAGCGCCCAAAAATGTCTGTAGAAATTTGATATGACTTGATATTTGTATACTACTCAAGGATTGATGAAGTTTGTATATTCATGATGGGAAGCAACCAGCCTATATTTCCTTGGAGTAATATTTGTAAACGTGTAATTGCCTCCCTGCGACATAAACACATCATTAATGATATCATTGCTAGTGGAAATGAGTTCAATGTTCACATTGGCACGAACTCCATTTATATATGGACAACTTTATGCTCCAACAATCCCCATCACTCTCCGAGAAATAGTGAACCCAGTGAAGTGAAAATTGATGTCTTCATGGCCATTACAACCATTTTGATCCACTGATACATATTCACCCATTTAAGATATATTAAACAAGTCAAGGAATATGAATATTTTCAATGTAATTTTTCCACTCGATAATATTAACATCAAATCTGAAACTATCTCATTCATCTTCACATCAAATCCGAAATTTCCTCGTTCATCTTTAGAGAGCTCTTGAAACAATTTTTCAAAATTGTATCGAATCTGCACAAATATATTAAAAAAATTATTAATATATGCTGCTTGATTACAAATCAAAATGTTTAAAAAAATACAACACCAATAAATTTGTATTTAATCTCCATTGCACATAATTTACTTTCCTTCATAGAATGCATATAGCTCGTAGATATTTTCCAGGTGCTTCAATTGACGTAACATATATTTTGTAGATGATCTTGATAACCCCGTTGTCTACAATATAACTATCAGTTTGCAATGACTCATTTTATGTATTTTTTTTTTATAATTATGGTGAATCAATAATTATTTAGATTAGATAATGAATCTACACCTTGAACAAAGATTATATGCACAAATTATATGCAAAGTAAAAGTAAAATTTACATGAGTAAATTTTTAACTTTTCAAATTCCACTTATATTCATCAAAATTTCGAGTAAGAAACATAAAGTATCATTACAACTTAAGTTGTTTGGTGAACTAACCTCCATAGTATTAATGTAGGTCAATTGCTTCAACAATTTTACTGGGTTTCCTTTGCGATCAATGTAGGGATTACATTTAAAATATTCAAATATTATTTTTTAAAATTCTTGAATTGTTATGGGATTTACCACCGAAGAAGCAACCTGATGAACCTTTACGCCATGCTTTCCTGCATGTTTGGCCATGGTTGCTAAAGTTGCATTCTCTTACAATATCTACAATTTGAATTCAACCAAAAAAAATAACACATTTAAGAAAAAAAGGATAATGGTTTTTTTGATTCGAAGTTTTGAAGATAGATATGGAAGATCTAATCTCCCAATAGAAATAAATAATGTAGAAACTCCAAAAATAAATTTATTATATTATATATTTTTATTTTTGTATGTTTCTTATATTATTTATTTTGTATTCTTCTCTATATATCTATATATATAATAATAATTTATATACTATATATATATATATCTGATTTAAATAATTAAAAAATGTCGAATCTAAGTTTGGAACCATCCACTGTCATATTTCAGATATAGATGAAAAACGCAATCTAATAAAAAAATTAATATGGAAATACTCTAGAAAATCTAAAATTAATTAGATTTTCCAACATCGGATCCAAAGGTTTCCTCAACTTTGTCAAAGGCCGACTTTTATGAAACCTAGGCATCCATTGATCCATTAGCAACAGTCCACTAGACATGTAACCAACATTTGAAGCACCCACCACGTCTCCATTACAAGGAAATTCGAATCTAAAAACCTACTAGTCTCTTTCTCTAGTTCCTAACTAGTTGGGGCTAGTTCAATGTCGATAAAATTTGAAATCACTCTGATGGTTGAGATGTCAGTTTTTAGGGGCATCAAACACATGGATCCACTAAAAATCCAGTAGCACAATCTGGATTAGTTTTATACTCCCAGAGATTTGGATAGGTGTTACCCTGGTAGAAGCAGTGCCAGATGTAAAACAATGCATTTACATTGCCAATTATCAAGGCAAGATGATTTATAATCCCTACGGTTTAGGGAAAAATCACCCAATACCCAAAATTATGGAAAATTTAAATTACTAAATTATTAAGTTCTTTGTAATTCAAAGTTTAAATAAAATAATTACAAATCTCTTTACTCTCTTTGAAAATAGAAAGCAACTTTTCATTCAAATAATATATTTTAACTTTCAACTAATTAAAATTTATTTTATTTTAATTAATATAAAAAATTATTTTTGGTTATTTATATGTATTTTTAAAAGCTATTTGTAATTTCAAATTAAAAATAAAATAATTATTGTGACCATGGGGTAAATCATGCAAACTTAAATGTAAATGTAATCATAAACGTAAATGTAAACATTAATATCTAACATTTCACATTTTTAATTTAATGTTGGCCCTATTTAAAAATCAATCTAATTATTATTATGAGGCAGTGTTTGAATCGTGTTTTTGATGGTGGAAATGGATTCACCACCATCAAAAACTTCTAGGGCACCTAAAATTATAATTTTGACAACTTTTACTTAGATTTACAAAAATCTCTACCAAATGTTTTCAAAATATGGCTAGAATTTCCATAACTTTTAGGGAAAAAAAGCATAATTGTTAGACTGCCACTAGAAATAAACCAAAAGTATGGTAAATAAATAAGATTCTTTTTTATATTTACTCCAAAGGTACCTTAAATAATTATTTTTTTAAATAAACTACAGGTATGGTAAATAAATAAAACCTCTTTTTATCTTTACTCCATTAACCTCTTTATATTTATGAAATCTCAAAAAATAGGTTTTATTTAGGTGGATCGTGTTGGACACATAATTATTAATACCATGGGCCAATTACCATATTTATAAAAGAGGTATGATAAATAATTAAATATAAAATAGGTATAAAGATGTATGGTAAATAAATAAATAAAACATCTTTTTATCTTTACTCCATTAACCTCTTTATATTTATGAAAGCTCAAAAAATAGGTTTTATTTAGGTGGATCGTGTTGGACACATAATTATTAATACCATGGGCCAATTACCATATTTATAAAAGAGGTATGATAAATAATTAAATATACAACAAGAAACAAGGGTAATAAATATGTAATGTAAATACAATAAAAACATAAATCAAAATAAAAGATTAAGGAATCAACAAATAATAAACATTACCCTATCCAAGCCATAATGGGCCAATACCATTGTACAAATAAAAGAAATTGAATAACAATAATAAAATATTAAATAAATAAGTGGTATGGTAACATAAATACAAACTACTTTTATATTTTCTCCATTAAACCTATTTAACTTACTAACAACCAAAAAAAAGTTTTATTTAGGTGAAGCCTATGGCAATGAATTACTGGCCAAATTATTATTAATACATGCAAAAATACTATAACCATATTATTATTATTATTAAATCTATATCATAATATTGATATTATTAAATATAATTACTTTGTTTTAATCCAATATTAAATTAGTTATATTATAATATATATTAATATATCATGATATATATTAACTCTATATATATGGGAGGTAAGAACAAAGACATAAAGTTATAGAGGTGGAGAGATGGGGGGAGTGACAAGGGAGAGATGGAGATAAACTGAAGGAGAGGGGAGGAGGAATAAAAAGATAGAGATATAGAGAAGGGTAAAAGAGGGAGAGGGAGACACAAAGATGGAGGTGGGAGGGAGAGGAGAGTTCGAGGGAGATAGTGAGAAGATTGGAGGGCAGAGAGAGAGAGAGAGATAAATGTAGGAGAGAAAGGGTGAGAGAGGAAGGATGAGAGAGAGGAGAAGAGAGGGAGGGATAAAGATATGAAGTTGGAGGGGTAGAGAGGGAGAGAAGAAGAAAGACATAGAGAGTGAGAAGTGGAGAGAGAGAGGGACTAACAAGGGAGAGATGGAGAGAAAGAGTGTATGTTTATGGATGAGATAAAAAAATAAATAAGGAGAGATAGAGAGAAGGGGGGAGAGAAGGAGACAAAAAGAGAGAGGAAGGGATATAGTAAAATAGGTAGAGAGAGATAGAGAGAGATATGGGTGAAGAGATAGGATTGGATGGAAAAGAGAGAGAGGGAGAGGGTAGAGAGAGATAAAGAGAGTGAGAGAGAGGAAGAATGAGAGATAATACTTGAGAGAGAGAAGGAGAGTGACAGGGGAAGAGAAAGAGAGGTAGGAGAGAAAGGGAGAAAGAGGAAGTATGAGAGAGAAGTGATATTTTTCTTTCGTGATATGATTAGAATTGTATTTAAAATAGCATAAAGGAACATAGATGCATGTTGTAAAGAAGAAGGAACATGACAATAATCAGCAACATAAAACACAAGATGTTGATAATGGAGTTTGTCTAGGAGGGACTATGTCTTCAGGCCCCGGTGTTAAGATGGTGTAAGCCTCTACATTAAGTGTTGGAAAGAGTGATGATGTACATGCATGTGTTTTCTCTATCATACAAGGAATATGCCCTCACGCAGGAGTGGCTCCAAGAGATGTTCCACTGCAGGAACTTTAATTCAAAAAAGGACTCCTATCAGCATGACATGATTTCATGTATGTTAATAATGAGCATCCCACCAACATGGCATCAAAGGGATATTAGTTCAAACATACATAGCTACAACATGAGTATCTCGTCATGATGACGAAGGGATCTCAATCAAAACATGACAATAAGAAAATCTCACATCAAGAACAAAACAAGATCCCACATCAAACATAAAACATGGATCTATATAGAACAATGCATCTCAAGCAAAGAGACAAAGAAGTACATGGTCACACTGCATATACCTCACATCAAGGAGTTATCTGAAGAAGATGATGCTAAATTGCTGGATCTAGATGCACCATCAATCTCACAGCGTCGAATATCATGGAAATGACTGCTCACACATTGAATGCTGACACCTGCACTCCACTTTGAAAAGTGGCCAAAAAATGGAATGATCAAATGGAAACTTTGATTACACCATCAGATTCGTGGCATTGAATCTCATGGAAATGACTTCTTGCACATTAAATGCTAACACCTACACTCCACTTCGAAAATTTATTAAAAAATAGAATGGTCAAATGGAAAATTTGATTGCACCATCAGATTCGTGGCGTCGAATAGTGTAAAATCGACTGTCAAATTTCTGAATTCTGACAAAGTGAAAAACTAGGGCTACAATAATCTTTTAGATTCCCCCTAGATTCCTCAAATATTCCCTCCTCCGAGTCATCTGAAAATATGCTGCTCAGATCAAAATTCTGACCGTGCCATCAAGTTTGTGTCGCTGAGAGGTGTAGGATCAACATAAAGTTTGTCCAATTTGCACATTGGAAAAATTTCACCCTCTTGAAAGGCTCAATCATGGTTCCGCTTGCCTCTTCTCCAAGGATCATGGTTTGACCTACAAAAATTAATTAAAAAATACATATGCCTCAGACTTCGTGCCACGTTCTGCTTCCATCCCCCTAGGCACACTGAGAAAAATGGGTTTATATGGCAATCTGTTAGCGAACTTTACAAAGAAGGTCATTTGGTGCAATGGCGAATTGGGAAAATTTGTTAAGGGGAGGTTGGGGAATCAAATCCCACCTCCCCACAAAATTCACATATCAGTTTTATTGTTTTAAATGGTGCATATAACCATTGAGCACATTCATTAAACGTGGTTTGTTGTATTAAATGGTGTGTGGGTTGGTTTTTGGTAACCGTGCATGTTTGGCTTTTAAAATAATGTGGAGGTTGGTACATGGGGCCACCTGGTGGGGACTGGCCCATGTGGGTCGTGCAGGTTCGAGCCCTGCCAGCTCCACAATGCTACTTTGCATTTACAATATGGCAAATAGGGGTGTGGGCCAAGTCCACCAGAGGTGGCTCGCCAACCCCAACTTAACATTGCTTATTAATGTTTATGAGGTTGGTTGGGTTAGTTGGGGGCCGATGAGGGTCATGGCCTGTCGGCCATATTTATTTATTTTTTGTAATATAGTTTTTCGTTGGGGGGGTAGCGGGGTTTTTGGCTCGCAACCCCAAAAATATTTTTTTTTGGGTTTTTATTTAACATGGGATATTTTTTCTATTTTGTCTAATATAAGGGTTATTAGAAAAATTAACGACCCAAAAAATTTGCCCACTTTCAGGAGCTAGGTTTCATGCCCTGAGGTTGGTCAAATTGTAGGACACTTAAACCTAGCCCACTGCCCAACTTTGACCAAAACTTTGATTGGCTCATTCTCCCTCATATGAGCTTGGATTTGAGTTTCGTTCACACTGTTGGAATCATGGTGACAAACACTTCGATATGGTACTCATTTGGGAGAAATATTACCACTTTGAAATTTTCCCCTTTCTAAGTCCTCTGGGACTTCTGCTTGTGCCTAGAGCCACTTGGATCAAGAATATTTGAGAGAAAGGGGGAGAGAGGGAGGGAGAGAGGAGGAGAGAGGGATGGATAGGGAGATGGAGTTGGAGGGGTGTTACACAACATTTTTTAATTGTCCCTCTACTACCCGTTCCTTGATCCTAGAGGACCTCTACAGTGAACCCCACATGCTTTTCCTTCACAAAGAAACTCCCATTATGTCCCTCTTCATGAGCAGATCATTTCCCTTTTGCACCATTTCCCCTAAAACGTATGTTTTCCCAGTTTACAAGGCCAACACTAATGACCTTTGTCTCCCTCGTGCCGATGTGCAGAGATTAGCACTATTCCCCATGCTGATCAAAGTGATTGAGCTATTTTCTAGTCGTACTAGTCCTATTATGGATTTTTTTTTAAATTTGGAGCCGAAGCTTCCAACTCTAGAAGCTCCGTAATAGAAGTTTGGTAAATGGTTTGGTTGGATGGGGTCGAGGATGACAGTTTGGGCTCCTTTCCCCTATAACGATGGAACTACCTCAAGGGATAAGTCCTTCTCCCATGAGAAGAGGATCCATATCCCATCCATCTTTCCTATATAAACCTCCCTTCTTCCCAAGCACAAGATAGCTAGAGTTTTGGCTGAGTGTGAGTATACTATTTTGATTTGACAAGCAAGCTATTACTAGTTGTAGCCATCTAGTTGTGTGAGGGAGAAGTGTGTTTGGTTTGGAGTGAAGCCTAAAGGGAAGAGTCTTTAAACTATTGTTGTTTGAAGCCATCATGAACTGCTAGCAGAAGTGTGTGGGAACTTGGTCTAGTCATAGGAAGACTGCGACATCAAGACGAATGGTTGCAATCTCTCTTTGATATTAATATTTGCAACTATCGATTGATTTCCTACATGTTTTGTAATATTACATATTCATGTCTTGATGCTTCTTGACTTATTAAGTAGGTTGAATTGAAATTTGTCTATTATTATGTTTGTGTGTTGTTGTCGTTTACTTGTTTCAAGAGCTTGAAGAAGAAAATGAGAGATTTCTGGAGAGAGCGAGCGAGGACATCATCAAGCAGGATAAGAGACCAAGAGGTAGGCCCTCTTGATTGACTCTAACCTAAGGAAATATTATATAGAATGTACCTGTTGTGGCTAGACCCATTATCGAGCTAGAGGAATTCATTCGTGTCTGCACTTATAATTTTATTTTACCACAAATTGGAGACTTCGCTGGGGAGATCCCATCCTTTTGTTTGTTTTGGATTTCATGATTTCAAGAGAACTTTGCTAGTTTCACATTTTCCCTTTTTTTTTCTGTTGCTTTTCTCCTGCTTACTGGCCTAAGTCTAAAAATCCATAGTAGCAGATATGGTCCCTGTTTTGATTTTGTTTTTTAATTTTTCTTAGTTCCCTTGGACAATGCGTTTAATCAGCTGATAGTTGTGCTGACTAGTGTGAATTGCAGAGGAACAGTCGCGCCGACCAGCCTCTGGCACTTGCTGTCAGTTAGGCAGCCAAGCTGATGCCTATAAGTGAAGATTAGGGTTTGTCCCCAATCTTGGTCAGTGTGTTTTTCTCTTGTGTTTTTGGTCCCGTATGCCTTTTTAGACCATTTTCTCCCTGAATAGAAAGCTTCATTTAGCATGCTTTGTGTGCTTGCTTGGTTTAACCCACCCTTTGTTGTGTTAAGTCTGACCCTATGTGAAGGTTTTTTTTTTTTCTTTGAATCCCTTGATCAATGCTAGTTGTCAGTTAGGTAGTCGCACCGATCAGGCCATCAACGCTAGTTGTTGTACTGGTCAGTTATTCTGATCATGCATATCAACGCTAGTTATTAGTTAGGTAGTGGTGCCAGTCTCAAGGGTAAGAAAAATTGAGAATTTCTCCCATTCCAGTTGTCATGCGGAAAGAGTTATTTTTGCGGACAAACCTAACCTCCCTAGGAGTCTAAGACTCTCTAGTGACAAACAAAACAAACAAGAGCAATCCTTCTCTAAACATACATTATTCTATGAGAAACCAAGTGTTGCTCGATCCTACCTCAAATCCAACGCTTGTTGTAGCAGTCCATCCTTGTTGATCCAGATGAGCTCCTCCTTCACTTTAAGACCTGCATACACTAACAAAGCAAACGATTACATAACACCTGAATATTCATCATAAAACAAAGCATATTCATCACATAGACCAAGGAGTACATTAAATAATTCATTAACAACAAATCATTGAGAAGAATGGACTTATTTGTATTAAGGAAACAAAAAAGGAACCATTACAACCTGAGCCTTGGTGTTGTGCAAGCTCCTCCCAGGGTCCAGCAAGAGATTTCCTCTACTTTGACAAGCTCACCCACTTCCAATATGGAAAAGAAAGGATAGTAATCTCTCCTCACAAGTTTACAATGGAATTCCTAATTCCAGTAGCATCTACCCTTTGGAATGTTCAGCTTTCAACCTCCCCTCCTCTGGCCCAAGGCCTGTATTTATAGTGTTCTAGAGGAAGTTATTCAGGTCCAACATCAATGGGATACTCCCTCTTTTGGATGGGGTAGCTCCTCTTTTGATGGGATAAGCTCCTCTATCATAGGGATGCATGAACCATCTGGAGGCGCTCAATACACGTCAAACACTCTTCTAGAAGGCTCTAGAAGTGACCACAAGTAAATTTTTAAAAATGAAACTCGCGCCTTTTGACCTTTACAGGGGTACGCACCCATCCCTTGACTTACAGAGCGTACAAGTACGTAGGTACAATGAGCTTGGGATGCGTACACGCAGGCAAGGTAGAGAGAACCTACGTACCTAGAGATAAACATGATTTTTAATGACTTTCTCTCTTTTTTGAAGTTTGACATGGAGAGCAGAGGTATAAGGCTTGACAAGGAGGATAATATGACTATTGATGGAGCCATATTAAATGCAGATAGTCATGGTGACAAATTTCAGTGTAACAGATTTCCCCCTAAAGTACGAAGCCTGTAATAGATAAGGGTGTTAAAGTCATATAAGAAGGGTGAAGTGCTTTATCATTTCTAGGATCATCTTGTGGATAGCCCGGTTGGAACCTGCAATTTTCAACACAAAATACATGTATAATATCATATCATACTGAGGTAGGCATTCCCATACTCAGATCAAAAACTTTAACTATTGGACTAACTATTCTGGTACAAGAATGATTTCGCAATACATCATAATCATAGACTCTCGTAGACACAGTATGGACGCAGCCATCTGTTTATGATTGGTCTACAACATAATGAATACAAAACTCCTCGCAGCCTGAATGGTGGAAACTAGATCCAGGGTCTTCATTTCTGTTCCCCGAATTGGTACGATTCTAGCCATGCGAATAAATGAGTCGATGTCGAACATGGTAGAAACCACTTGATTACCGGTCAATGATGAACTGTTAACAAGCATGAGAGAACCACCAGTAATGTCAATGGTTCTCAAAGTACCCAGCACAATCCATGAGATGTGAATGAATGAGTCGATGTCGAACATTTCATGGAATCCTTCGATCGCAAGTCAATGATAGAAACTGACGTCGAAGGCGAGAATCCTGCCATTGATGCATGCAGACTTCAAGGTACTGACGATTTTAAGTCAACTCTCTAGATAATGTGCTGATGTCGATAGAAAGCGACTCGTTGCAGGCAAGCCCACAACACGAAACCATAGTTCAAGTTGAAGAAATGTTGCTGCAAGGACTTACTCAATGATGACATGATGAATGATAGTATTCTGCAGTTGAATATTTTGTTTCAGATCTCTTGAACACATAACGACACAACAGATGGTTTGGTGATAAATGACTCAAAGTCGACTCCCATAACCCGGCTAAAAATGTCAAGTGATTTTGGTCAACTGTGAGGTAAAGGATTTCCCAACCCAGGTAAATGAATAAGTGTCGTGTTCAAGAGTGGTCGTAAGGTTTTTCTTTGAGACAAAAGGATATCAAATAGGTTCATTCTTCTCATTTTTCCCCCACCATTTCTG